>QNGE01002160.1:0-105493 GCA_008508345.1 Paragonimus westermani
TTCGAATGCAACAGTATGCCATAGTAACTATCCGGAATCACAATTCCCTCTTCCACGGTTTGGTTTAGGACGTATTTCAGAACATGGGACGTCTGTATGTGATTCCGGATAGTTACTATGGCATACTGTTGCATTCGAAACGCGAAAATATGCCAGAAGCCCGTTTTCGTACACTTCAATCGAATGAAGCCAGCGGAAGCATCAAGACAAGCAGAGATTACAGAGACCAAAGCAGAGGATGAGATTTTGAACGACGTGCAAGTGAAATTAGGGCGGCGCCTCATCAGCGAGGGTGTAGTGTAGCGGGCAATCGAATCAGCATGGTAGCATACTCTCAACGTCGTGCCAACCGATTAAACCCTGGATTAAACAACTGAACGATGTTCTAAATCAAAAGTAAGACTTGTAAGGTGTTTACCAGTGAACAGTATTTCGGATTTGCAATATAAGGATTAACTAAAGAAACTCAACAGGAGTCATGTGTCTGATTTCAAAAACCACACTCCAAAAAACAACGCTTTGCATGTAAAACTGCACAATCAGTCTCCCATTGCTTCCAGGCAAACACACTACTATCCTAGGGGTTACGGTTACCACCCATCATCCAATTGCTCCGTAGTAACTCATCCTCCTACCCAAAATAGGAGTGCTACTGGGAACCAGGTTTCCAATATTTATACCCCAGCAAGTACATCACTACCTGAATATGTCAACAAGACAAATGTCCGCCACCCCAGTCCTTTTTAGTGCATCCACCGATATTTCATCAACCGCCACCTGGCGCCCCTCCACAAGTCCCACTCTGTCATCCCTCCATAATGGCACTCTTCCAGCACTTCCTATCATGGAGTCAAACCTTTACGACATCCACTCAGATATGAGCAGAAACTCGGTACATCCCCTAGATCACGCCTTTCCATTTGGTATTTCGCAACCCACTGCCCCATCTCTCATGAATTTCTTTAGCAGT
The DNA here is from genome assembly GCA_008508345.1 of Paragonimus westermani. Taxonomy (NCBI): domain Eukaryota; kingdom Metazoa; phylum Platyhelminthes; class Trematoda; order Plagiorchiida; family Troglotrematidae; genus Paragonimus; species Paragonimus westermani. Next base: position 971 of record QNGE01002160.1, read on the forward strand.
TTATCTGCTGTATCTGACAAAAAGAATTTCGTAAGTCTATTACTAATGAACGCAAGATCATTGGTTTGTAAGATGCACTTTTTCAAACCATTTGTCTTTATATCTAATCCCAATATCATACTCGTAACTGAGACGTGGTGCTCTCCTGACACCCCAGACAGTCAGATGAGCATCGTAGGATATCACATGTTCCGCAGGGATCGTCTCACAGGACGAGGAGGTGGATGCATCATTTACCTAAAAGAGCAATTTTCCGCAGTAACACTTGATGATTCTATACTTCATAAACTCGAGGACTCTTTGTGGTTAATGGTCTCTATTGGCTCTCGCGAGCTACTTATAGGATGCATCTACAGACCGCCAAATGCTGCGAGCAATGATTTAACTGACCTTGTGGAGATAATGAATCATGTGTCCAACATGCCTTGTGAACACAAACTAATAGGCGGTGACTTTAACATGCCTAATATCTCCTGGACCTCATTTTCTGCTCCAGCAAAACAGGCCGAATTCCTTTCATGCATTCAACTGAATGGTTGGAACCAACATGTCCTAATGCCCACCAGGAAGGGGCATATTTTGGATCTTATATTTACCATAGGCATTCCGTCTACGGAGTTATCTGTTCTACAACAATTCCCTGGAAGCGACCATAATGTTGTCAAATGTCTGTTTGATTTAAATATGGCTACCAAACCGAGAGTTGTATTCTACCGTCCGATCAAATTCATTGATTGGAATGCCTTCTTATCCCTACTAAGATCCTTAAATTGGAATACCTTCTTTCGCACATCGGACCCAAGCATAGCGACCGCAGAATTTATCAGACATCTAACGTTCTGTATCGACGTTTTGGCCCCCATTAAATCAAAACGTGTCGGCTCGTATGTACAAGGTAAAATCCTTACTGCGAAAGAGACCGACAAACTGAAAATGCTTAAGTCGAGGTACGGAAGAACACTAGACTTTTCCCTGGTGATGCGAATGAGTAAAATGTTTGAACACATAGAACGTCAGACGCAACTTCGTCAAATAGACGAAGAGAAACTCGCACTCTGTAGTGAGCAAAGATGTGCGAAACTAGTGCAACTGATGAGACGGAGGAATTCCATGAGGGACCCTGCTATAAGAACTATTACTCTTAAAGACAAAACGGTTGTCGATGACCCTGTAACGATGTGCGAACTCTTCAACTCACATTTCGCTGCCTCTTTTAGCGTAGAAAGCACCCCATTACCTGCTAATATCCCATCAAAATCAGAGAAAGTTTTGAATAATGTTCTAATCGATGTTCGAAGTGTTCGTTTACAGTTAGCTGGCATTAGGCCCTCAATCCATCCTGGACCAGATGGTATCCCACCAATGGTCGTCAAGCAGGCAGGTGAGGATATACCCATCCTCCTACTCAATTTGTTCAACCTATCACTTTTATCCAGCACCTTCCCCCCTCAGTGGAAAAACTCAATCATTATGCCTCGTCACAAGAGTGGTTCAAGGCAGGACGTTAGTAACTATCGTCCCATCAACCACACATCAATCTGCTCGCGAATGTTTGAGAGGATAATAAAGGTGCACATAGTCGAATTCTTAAGGACACAAAACCTTATAAACCCTTCACAGCACGGTTTCCTTAGCAAACGCTCTTGTATGACATGTCAGCTGGAATTCTTGAACCATATATCGACGTCCGTCGATGATGGAAGTGCGGTAATTATCATACTCTTGGACATGCAAAAGGCATTCGATCGTGTGCCTCATAAGCGCCTCTTGATCAAAATAGCATCTTTTGGCATACAAGATCCCTTGTATAGCTGGCTGTCGTCATACCTCGAAGGTCGCACTCAAACAGTCAAAATAGGAGAACACTATTCAACACCAAAACCAGTAACTAGTGGGGTGGTCCAAGGAAGCGTTCTGGGTCCGTTGCTCTTCTTAATGTACATAAATGATCTGTGCGACGTTATTACACATGGCAAGCCCTTTCTGTTTGCTGACGATATCAAAATCGTTTACACATTCCGCCAGGGCAGTAGTATCAATTTCTGTCTACAAGATATACGACAGGACCTAGCCTCCTTGCAGTTGTGGTGCAGAACATGGCTGATGTCGTTCTCAGCAGACAAATCGAACATCCTCACTTATGGTTGTAAAATACCCAATGGCTCCATCTCACTAAATGGTTGTAATATTGACACAGCCACTTCGGTCAGAGATCTTGGAATACGGTACTCAAACTCCTTCAATTTCTCTGAACAAGTATGCTTCCAGGTAGCAAAAACTAAAAGAACAATAGGCTGCATCAAAAAGGCGTTCAACCTACCAGCTGCGAAGCTGACGCTCTACAAAATGTGTGCTCGGCCTCAACTCGAGTATTGCACCTTCATTTACTGCCACCTACGCAAGTCCGACAGGCTTGTGTTAGAAAACCTTCAACGATCGTTTACCAAAAGCTTATCAGGATATTCCTCTTCGCTCACCTATAGACAACGTTGTGAAAAACTTGGCATTGATCCACTTTGGCTGCGTAGACTAAAGTTGAACTTGACGCTGCTGTATAAACTCATACATTCGGATGTGATTACTTCAACGATCACCGTCCGCTTACAACACAGCCCTCCATATAGTCTAAGAAATAAGGATTTCACCTTGCCAACCCCGATATCCCGGAAGAATATACGTGCAAACTTCTTCCTTGTAAAGTATTCCTACATTTGGAATAAACTTCAAAGTGAAGTCAGAGCCAGTAACAACATTCAGCGTTTTAAAAAGGGTTTGGACAGCTATCTTACGTTAACAAACACTATGTCCATCTTCAAACTCTCTGCATCACCTGACGACCTTTATGAGTGTGGTCCGAAAAACATTTAGCCGTCAGATGCGTAATACTAGATAACAAATCTGCTGTCTAACGTCCATCGAGAACAGCCCGCTTGAAACGGTTTGTTATATGACTTACTCACAAGATCATTTAGCACTTGGCCTTTGACACTCAACATTATTTTAATGACGTGTTTACTCATGTATATGCAATGCCCAAATTGCTATGAAATGTGCACTCGGCGCTTAATAATAAGTACAACAGAACGATGTCATGTGAGCTCTAGTTGTCACGCACATTTCATGCGGCCCTCCAAACCGTCGACTCAATTCTCCGTTTACCCGAATAAATCTCGAGTGCATAGTGAACTACCACAACAAACAGTAGATAGAGTTATATATTCCGATAATCATAGCAAAAATAATAATATCGAACGAGTTCTTTGTCAAAAATTCCTCATATATATTGCCCGTCATAGTAAATGTTATAACCCCACATTTTCTCACCTAACGTGTAGAATAACATTCTCCATCTCAATTCTCATATTACCCATTAAGGGAGGAAATTTTTTATGCGACGGATGGACGCACGGAACTTCGTCTAAGCTAAACGGTTCACGAAATGTTCAACTTTGTGACGTTTTCTAGCAATCGACGAAATGCTGCGTTGGAATCTGCCCATTTGTTCGCTTGATTTAGAATTTTTCGCCATGTTCCGCCAAAGCCTATCTATCTTGACAATTTCCGGACGCTAATTTTACTCTCTAACAGCAAAAAAGCTCGGAAGGTGCGTTTGGACATCCTCTCGAAGTGACCTTGAAATATTTGAACAATCGCTCATCCCACAATCTTGTAAACAGTGCATTAGTGTAACATCCCAATTTTTGAGACTAAATCTGTGGAATGAGCAAACTATCTCCTTCTCTGTTGCGTGCGTCAAAGTTCCATAAACTACAGTCATTTTCTCTTTGACTACGTCCTTCTTGCAACAGATTTCACCTTTGTGCTAGTGTTTAATTATTCGTTTTTGTATGGTTTGTAAATTTCTACAGTGATCGCGCATAACCAAGCGTGCTTCTCACATATGCGTTGAGAAATATATTATTATTATTACTACAAATGAGACTAGTCAGCATTGGCACTTTCGCTCTCTTATTTGTATGTCAGGTGTCATGTTACTAAACGTTCCTACCCGAAAGCCGTTTCCGTTTCCTCCCTTGCCTGTTGCACGATCATGGAAGCACTGGTTTTAGCACGGCATTCTTTAAGTACAATATCACTGTAGTGGCAAATGTTTGCAGCAAAAGTAACACCTAACCGTTCTTTAATAATTCTTGTTGAGCAGATGTACGCCTAACAAGGCCTTGAATTCCATCCTGGTACGAGTATGAACAGCAAGTGAAAAGAGAGTGCTCCAATGGGCAGTCACCCTGTGGTCTCGTTGGCCTGACGTGTCACCCTGTACACTCTACTTTCTAGTAACTTGAGCCACGAATAATGTCTATGTATACAGTATGCATCACACGCGTAACTACCCCAGTTTACTTGAGCTATAAACATTGTATCAACATACATTGACGGCTGCTCCGATCAGTTGACTTGGACTATGGACAACGCCCACGTGTACATTGGCCATTTCGTCAGGTTGATGGTTGTTATGACCAGCAGCGCGAAAAAGCGCGTGCGGGAAGTGATGCGGAACTTTTATTTGAAGCGTTTGAGATACATGTTATTTTTCATCTCCATTTCTGTTAGATATCGTGTTAATAGGAGTATTTTCCAGCTCCGCGGTGGATGGTTGGCATTCCAAATAATGACCGACAAGGATGGCGACGCGCATGATTCAAAGAAGGCCAGTAGTTGTTGCATACAAGTGTCTATCCAGTTTTTCTCATTTAATAATTTAAGTCAGCGTGCTGCTTGCTCCATTCTGTTAACGTCAACTGCTTTGAAGCGATCCGCACATGATTATTCAATAAAAACGAATTGCAACACCCTAATGCCCAATAATTCAACGAGCCTCCCAAAATCGCCAGACGCCAATCGATCATCCTCATGCAAAAAATCTACGATTGTAGCAAAGAAAGATGTCAAAACTCCAGACATCACGACCAACATTTGCTCCATTCTTACTATTGCTAAAGATCCCAAATCCACTGCTAGAATGTGAATCCCAGTAACAAATACTAGCAAATTACAGGAAAGGAAAAAGACCAAGTTGATGTATTCGCACATCAGTTTAGGAAACTAGTAGACATAGAATGTGGAATGGCAAAATTACACAGTAAGTTCGAAGAGCCTGCCAAAATCCTGCACCAACTAGATCCGATAGTCAGCATTCTAAACGCCTCAAACAACACCCACTTCAAGCATACTTCCAGATATAAAATCTGGTAGCCGCTGGAACGTTTTCTGATCCAGTGGCTACGGGATTGCAAAAACGGCAACGATGTGCAAATAGAGTGTTTATATTAATCGTACCTGACAGAAAAACCGTGTTGCCGTGGAAAGAGTCTTACTCTTAGCCAGTAATATGGGAGAACAGGAGTACTACTGCCTTGGACTTTGCAAGAAAGTTTGCAAAAACGCTGTTCATTATTACTACGGTTCACAAGTGAACTCGTAGCAAGCGAATTCGTCAATAACTAGAGCAGATCAACCACAGCAAAAATTTCAACTCCACCGAAGTGTTTGGTGACAGTACACCATTCCGAAGGGACGTATTACAGACCAATGTCTCCCCAATGAAGATCTCAGGCAACACAAAGAGTAACCCTGTTGATTTAGCTGTGGATCACGACTGCTTCATAAATTCTGTAGGTCAGCAGGTTGCAGTTGGCGACGCCTTCGACCTGTTCGCCCAAACAGATGTCAAGACTCAAGCCGGGTCCGGCTCCATTGACAGTAGGCGCAGTCAAGTTTCTTCACTGAAACCCACGGCTAATGCTAAAATTACCACCCCCAGTCATTTACGACTCCCTCCTACTGCCGTTGGACCTATGGCATCGAAGGTTCCCCAAAGTGCTGGGGGCAGTAACCCAAATTACCATGGTAAGGAAGAGACTGAATAAGGAATGCCCTCATTTCCCTACTGTGGGCATCTTTCTTCATTACCTGGAGTGGCCGTGAATACTGATGGAAGTTCCTGAATGTCTGGACAAGGCTCAAAACTAACAGTAGGACCTGTACGATGCTTACCGCAGAGTAATGTTATGAGTTTATGATATAAAGGTAGTTCACCAGTATTTTATGGGCGCCACGGATCTGGTTTTACAGATCACACTCTAAGAACCAACGCTCCATAGGTGAAAATACAAAAATTGCCAACTGATGCTCTCAAACCGGCCCACAGGTATATTCAGTCTCAGCTCTGATGCATCACCCAACAGCTCCGCAGTAACTCATCCTTTTGCCCCAAATATGAATGCTAATAGAAACTAAACTCAGAGTATAGATACTCCGGCCAGTACGTCATCATCTGGCCGTATGATCAATACAGATGTACGCCAAACTTGTTGTCTTCCATGCGTTCTTTGATATTTCATTCACCATCAAATGGCCCACTCCCCGCGTTCCACTAAATCATACCACCATACTCACACTCTTCCAGCACCTTCTGTTCAGGGGTCAAGTCATGGCGACGCGAAAGGTTGACAGATTCCCTGGAATAGGCTTCTCCATACGATGTTTTGCCACACACTGCCCCATCTGTCATGCAGTTCTTTAGCAGCTTAAATGATGCGCCTGACGGAAAAGTCCATTAATTTGGTGATTATTAGTGTAAGATCACCGGTAGGTAAGATGCGCATTTCCATATGTTTATCTCTTTATCTCATTCCATATTAGTTTCGGCACTAAAACGTGGTGTTGTCCTGACACTCCTGATACTTGATCTCATATTCGCTATAGACACTTCATGCCTAGAAGTAACCCCAATATCGTCGAGTACTTGTCTGACTTCAATACGGCTACCGAACCAAAAGCTGTAACCCATCATCCCATCGGATTCATCGATTAAAATAACCGCTTCTACCCAGTAAAATCCTTTTAGTGGGATACCCTCATTCTCACATCAGACCCAGACGTAGCAGTCGGGAACTTTATCAAACAATCAACTGTTTGTACCAACATTATGGCCCCCATACATTCAGAACCCGTCAGTTCGTACGTTTCAGACAGAATCTTTCGCGCAAAAGATAGTGACGGACATGAGGTTCTTTGATCAATGCACGGAACAACACCAGATCCCTCACTGGTAATGCAGATGGGTATTATATTCGAACACAGATCGTCCGACGCAGCTGCGTCGTATGAACGAAGAAAATCTGGCGCTCGGTAGCTCGCAGAGACGCGTAAAACCAACGCAGTTGGCGAGAAGGAGAACTTCCACATGGGATCCTTTTATAAAAGTTACTACATTAAAGAATAAAACGGCCGCTGGTGGCATGGTGAAATGTGTGATACCTTCGACTCATATTTCATTACCTCGTTTGACGCAGAAAACACCTTCCAATTATTATTCCATCGAAAACAGGTGAGGTTCTGAGTAGGTTCTGGAGGGCTTCGAAGTATTCGCTCACCGGTAGTCAGTGTAAATCACTCATTCCATCCTGGAATGAACGGTATCTCAGCAGTTATCATCAAACGGGGGATGAGAACATACTTGACCTTTACTTAATTTGTTCACCCTATCACTGTTATCCAGCTCATTCTCTCCCCAAAGGTAAAAGCCAGTTATTATGCCCCGCCATAAAGCAGGAAGTAATTAACTAACTGTGACGGAAATCTCGATTAACCGATTATCCAAACCCCAACACAACAGAAGATCTGACAGACGGCCAATCCAAATATCGCGTTAATGATACAACATCGGGATTGGACGAACGGTCTTAGTGTTGTGCCTTCCGTTATTCGTCAATTCATCTGTTCCTTATTCCACCAATTAACATACAGTTTATGACGTTACAAGTGCTTACTGCTGCCAGTATCAGGTCTTTGCCTTATTACTTTCGTGGGAGGTTTCAATTTAAGTACGATTTCTAGGGCTATTCGAAGTCCCTAATTCTAAGCATCACAAATTGTCGTCGCGGAATGGAACTTCCTGCAATTGAACAATTAAATCTTCATGCCGGTGCGAGTGAAATCGAGGAATGGGTCGAACGATTTGAACTGTGGTGCAGCATTCGTCGTGATGTGAAGAAGGGAAACCAATCAGCTTTCTTGGTTACCGCTGGTGGTCGTGTATTCGTTACTGAAGAATCTGGCTTATCCGAATGCCCCAGCCTCGTTGCCGTTCGACGAACTAAAGAAACTGCTGTTAAAACACGTGCTCCCAGTCAATTTCCAGGCCACAGAACGGGCAAAGTTCAATTCATTAGTGCGTTCAACAAGCACGAGCTTCCGTGAGTTCATTCTACACTTGCAAAAACAAGCTGCCCGTTGTAACTTCGGTGACAAGCTGGAGGAGAATCTACGTGATCGATTGACTGCTGGCGTCAATGACACTGATCTTCAGCGTAGATTGCCGGTCAACCAAGATGTGACTGTCCAAGAGGCCCGAGACATCTGCGAGCAGAAGGATGACGTCAATGCCGCTACAGCTGATTCGAACGTGACATTAATCCAGAAGACCAAAGCGCATACTGCCACCCGAAGTCAACCAGTGAACAGGCCTTCTTATGTACCCATCATCAATCCCGGTTCAAAGAAATTTAACAAGTGTTTCTCGTGCGGTAAGTTACACTTTCGATCATCTTGCCGATTTCGTAATGCTATATGCCATTCATGCGGTAAATCTGGTCATATTAAGAAAGTATGTAGAGGTCAGAAATGTGACCTGAGTCAAGTTAGAGAGACAAGTACTATGGAACCGTCCACTCGTGTTTATTCATTGCAAATTTAGTCTAGAGCTGAACAATTTATTCATAGATGCCTCAAGTTCAAGTTGGGATGTAAGTATGATTTCATTGTGGACACTGGAAGTAGCGAATCCATTATTTCCAAACCGCTACTAGATCGCATGGCCACTGATGCTCAACTGAGACCAACAACGATGGAAATACGCGGAGTTACTGGTCATCGGTTAGCTCTGCTAGGTGAGGCTGATGTAATGATTGTAGGCAATGATAATGAGCTGATTCCACTGCGTTTCTTGGTGTCGGAAGGAAGTCCAGCTATTCTGGGATTAAAAGCATTAAAACAGCTCAATCGTGCTCTTTCACTAAATACTAATCACAAAAATGGTCCAAGTGAAGAGTACCAAGCCCAGTTACGCAACCTGATAGTTCAGTGTTCACAACCTACAGGAGGGATGAAAGTAGAGCCAGCAAAACTGGAGGTGCAAGGAGACCCGGTTTTTCTAAAGCGCCGAATAATACCCTATGGAATGAGAGAACATGTGCATAATGCTCTCAACAGATTGAAGGAAGAAGGCATAATCTCGCCGGTTAACTCATCAGCATGGGCCACACCAATCGTTGTGGTTATGAAAGAAGATGGAAAATCACCTAGGATATGTGGTGACTATAGATTAACGCTGAAAAAGGGCGCAGCAACAACTGAGGAGCCGGAGGGTTTCACGAAAGCCCTGCACGGTAGCAAAGTGTTTTCTAAAATTGACCTTACAAACGCATACTTACAAATTCCACTGGAGTATGATTCTAAGGCGATCACTAAGATTAACACTCCTTGAGGATTATTTCAGTACAATTTCTTTACCGTTCGGATTACACGTATCAGCTGGGATATTCCAGGCTGCGATTGATGAATTAATTGCCGATTTACCAGAAGTACGCGCGTATCAAGATGATGTAATCATATACGCCGACGGTGCAAAGGAGCATGATAAGAGGTTGCTTTCACTTCTGGAACGATTCAGGGATAAGAACATAGCCATAAAGCCTTCTAATTGCGTGTTCAAAGTGCGAGAGCTGAGTTTTCTTGATTTTACTATATGTGATAAAGGATACAAGCCGGACCATGACCGGTACAAAGCATTGGTCACCGTTACATCGCCAAGGGATCAGGATGAGCAGCGATCAATAATGGGATGTTTGCAGTATTATTCTCGTTTTATCCCAAGCTTTTCGACGAAAGCACAACCATTGTTTGCGGTTCAGTCAGCAGAAACATGGTCTTGGACTCAGAAGGATGAAATTCTTCTGCGAGAATTAATAGGAGTTGTGATTAACAGGCCGATGTTAGCCCCATTCACTATGTCTAAAGTTACTACGCTGATCACAGATGCATCCAATGTTGGCATTGGTGCTGTGTTGGAACAGGAGGGATATCCGATCATTTGCATATCACGTTTGTTGAATAAGGCTGAGCAAGGATATTCACAAACACAAAAGGAGGCGTTAGCAGTCTACTGGGCTGTCAGGAGGTTGCATAAATATTTGTTCGGTATTAGATTCAAGATTGTTAGTGATCACCAAGCTCTAAAGTATTTATTTGATCCCCACAAATCAATTGCCAAATCATCAGCGGCAATGATACAGCGATGGAATTAGTTCTGGCAGCGTACGATTATGAAATCGTTCATCGTCCTGGTAAACAGATTCATCAGGCGGATTTTTTATCACGGTATTCCAGTTTTTCAGCCGCTGGAGCTTGTTTGCTTGCTTCGCCAGCTATTCCAACAGGCCGAGAGGACCCGATCAAAACAACTAAAAACTATTATGGCACGGTAATTACCGCGATGACCAAGGGTTGGTCGTCAAACATTAGGAAGAAACACCCAGTATTATTCCAGAACCGAGAGGAGTTGTCAATACATTCTGATGGTGTGCTGTGTCGGAGAGATCAATTGGTCATTCCACCACCGCTACGAAAGGCGGTACTAGACGACTTGCATTAAGGTCATCTGGGTGTGGAGAAAATGAAATCCCTGGCTCGACAGACGTGTTGGTGGCCGGAGATAAACTCGGATATCAGGAGCATTGCAATGAACTGCCACTCTTGCCTCCACAAAATAAAGACAAGGCCGAAGAATTGGGCACCTTGGCAGAACAGCTACGTACCATGACAACGGGTGCACGCAGACTATTGTGGACCACTTATCGGTAACTATCGCATGCTGGTGTTAACCGATTCATACTCACGGTGGCCAGAAGTATTTATTACAACCTCACCTTCCACGGCATTTATCATGCAAGCATTTCGTAAATGCATTTCTGCATTCCGCAGGTGTTGGTGACAGACAACGGGTCACAATTTTGTTCCGCTGAAATGAAACAGTGGCTTGCCAGCATCGGGTGTCGTCACTTGCGAACGGCTCCTCGACATCCATGATCAAACGGGGCCACGGAAAATCTGGTGAAAACGCTCAAAAGTGCCGTGAGTTCCATTAATCCTAAAACATTTGCTGAACCGGATGTGTTTCTCGATGACTTTCTGCTTCAGTACAGGAACGCATCCCATAGCACAACGAAGGAGAGCCCAGAGGTGCTATTTAAATCAAGGCGACTAAGAGTATCACTTCAGTGTGTAGATTCAACGGATGTGATATATTTTGGGGGAAACGATTTGCGACCTGCCAACGGATTGATCACTCGCCAGCTAGACAACACAATGGTAGAAATTACTGACCTGCACGATGTCACCATTGGCCGGAGACACACTGACCAAATCCCGTTTCGGAGCACTGGAACAGTGGCCATGGAGGAAGCGGAACACCCTGTGCTGCAGCAGTTCGACGCCTCGAGAAGATCAAAACGATTGGCAAATATGAATGCGGAGGCTTCTAGAAAGGGGGAAGGTTGTGATGGAAATCTCGATTCACCGATTATCCAAACCCCAACACAACAGAAGATCTGACAGACGGCCAATCCAAATATCGCGTTAATGATACAACATCGGGATTGGACGAACGGTCTTAGTGTTGTGCCTTCCGTTGTTCGTCAATTCATCTGTTCCTTATTCCACCAATTAACATACAGTTTATGACGTTACATGTGCTACTGAGATCAGCCAATGACAGGCTGTGATTTCTCTAATACTGTTGTTCATTAAAATCGATGTCTTAATCCATGAATAACAATTGCTTACTACTGCCAGTACCAGGTCTTCGCCCTATTACTTGCGTGAGAGGTTTCAATTCAAGTACGACTTCTAGAAATATTCGAAGTTTCTAATTCTAAGCATCACAATATCATACTAGCCGACTTGATTAACCTAACTGCAGCAACCTTCCTCACGAAACTGCAACCTCCCTCAGAGAATCTACTTCCGATCAACAGCATGTAATCAAGCTTACCTATATTAAATCAAATGGGACGTCTTAATCTCAACCTGTCAACGCGGTAGCCAGATCAGACAAAGTATGGCTCAAAACATCTACCAGTCAGATACTCGCCGGCACTTCAACTTCAAAATCATATCGGAGGAACCCAACAACCGGCCGTCAGTGGAGCACTGGCTTCAATAAACCCTCCTCAAGTCACTATCCCACGAGTTGTTCGTGCTCACCTCCTCCGCAATGCAATAGGAAAAATACGCACGTGAACCCATACCCACACCCAGGAAACAAAGGATGTATCTATCACCAGCCCCCAACCTTCGGCCTCTTTCCAACAATAACAATATCTCACGCGACCCACCTTTTAAAGCGAGAGTTAACCAGAACCCCACAATTCCCACCAGAGTTGCTTATCCCATGCTCAACGCCCCTTTCAATACAAATAGCCCCACAGTATCATTGCTTACCTAAATGCATCCCGTGATCTCTTCGCGGACAACGTGCATGTAGATGTGATCAATCCATCTCAAACACTTCAGTGTGTAGATTCAACGGATGTGATATATTTTGGGGGAAACGATTTGCGACCTGCCAACGGATTGATCACTCGCCAGCTAGACAACACAATGGTAGAAATTACTGACCTGCACGATGTCACCATTGGCCGGAGACACACTGACCAAATCCCGTTTCGGAGCACTGGAACAGTGGCCATGGAGGAAGCGGAACACCCTGTGCTGCAGCAGTTCGACGCCTCGAGAAGATCAAAACGATTGGCAAATATGAATGCGGAGGCTTCTAGAAAGGGGGAAGGTTGTGATGGAAATCTCGATTCACCGATTATCCAAACCCCAACACAACAGAAGATCTGACAGACGGCCAATCCAAATATCGCGTTAATGATACAACATCGGGATTGGACGAACGGTCTTAGTGTTGTGCCTTCCGTTGTTCGTCAATTCATCTGTTCCTTATTCCACCAATTAACATACAGTTTATGACGTTACATGTGCTACTGAGATCAGCCAATGACAGGCTGTGATTTCTCTAATACTGTTGTTCATTAAAATCGATGTCTTAATCCATGAATAACAATTGCTTACTACTGCCAGTACCAGGTCTTCGCCCTATTACTTGCGTGAGAGGTTTCAATTCAAGTACGACTTCTAGAAATATTCGAAGTTTCTAATTCTAAGCATCACAATATCATACTAGCCGACTTGATTAACCTAACTGCAGCAACCTTCCTCACGAAACTGCAACCTCCCTCAGAGAATCTACTTCCGATCAACAGCATGTAATCAAGCTTACCTATATTAAATCAAATGGGACGTCTTAATCTCAACCTGTCAACGCGGTAGCCAGATCAGACAAAGTATGGCTCAAAACATCTACCAGTCAGATACTCGCCGGCACTTCAACTTCAAAATCATATCGGAGGAACCCAACAACCGGCCGTCAGTGGAGCACTGGCTTCAATAAACCCTCCTCAAGTCACTATCCCATGAGTTGTTCGTGCTCACCTCCTCCGCAATGCAATAGGAAAAATACGCACGTGAACCCATACCCACACCCAGGAAACAAAGGATGTATCTATCACCAGCCCCCAACCTTCGGCCTCTTTCCAACAATAACAATATCTCACGCGACCCACCTTTTAAAGCGAGAGTTAACCAGAACCCCACAATTCCCACCAGAGTTGCTTATCCCATGCTCAACGCCCCTTTCAATACAAATAGCCCCACAGTATCATTGCTTACCTAAATGCATCCCGTGATCTCTTCGCGGACAACGTGCATGTAGATGTGATCAATCCATCTCAACCTTACCCTTTTTATTGCATCACATCCCGTTCAAACCTTCTCTGCCCAGTCCACCTCTCATATCCCCATTGCCCCAATACACCTTACTGACACTTTTTCAATCTTTTCTGTAATGGACACAGACACAGGGGACATTCCATTAGTCAACGATGCACTCACCATAACCGCATCAGACCAAGGGACGTCACCGAAGTCTCTGAATCACTAAGACCCTTCTGCTCCGGACAGTTTTAAAGGTCTAAAGATGACGTCGAATAAGGAAAATGCACTAAGTTTATTGCTTTTGAATGCACGCCCACTGGTCAATATGATGCACATTTTTAGATCCTTCATCTCCTTATATAATCCTTGCATTATTCTAGTCAGTGAAGCATGGTGTACCCATGAGACTTAAAACATACAACCAAATGTTATAGGTTATCATATGTTAAGTAAAAATTGCGATGCAGGACATGGCGGTGGATGTTCAATTTACTTAAGGGAGCAGTACTCTGCAACTATACTCGATGAGCCGTGTCTTGATAAAATTGACGACGCAATGTGGCTATCAGTGTCAACTGAATCCCGTGAACTATTCTTTAGATGTGTCTACAGACCACCTAACGCCTCTCGTGACGACATGACTACTCTTATTAATGGACTGAATTATGTATCAATATTGCCCACACAGTACAAAATAATTGGTGGAGATTTCAGTGTGCCCAATATCTCTTGGACCTCCTTCACGGCCCCTGCAAATCAAGCAGAGTTTCTTGCATGTACCAGACTAGACCGCACTTTAGAGTTCATTTTCACAACAGGTTTCTCTTCTGCTAAAGTGTCCGTCCTGGAACGGTTTCTAGAATGTGATCACAACGTGGTCAACCTCATGTTCGACCTAAAAGCTGCTAGGGTGTCAAACATTATAGGTTATTGCCAGATAAATTAATCGACTGGAATACGTTCGTCACGCTGTTGAGGTCAGTGGTGTGGAACACATTCTTATTGACCTCCGACCCCAGTATTGCAGACGAAGTATTTACTGAACACTTCAGATTTTGTATGAATATCTTAGCCGCGGAAAGATCGAAATGCTGTAATGTGTGGTAAAAGCTGGACCCTCACTCCAAATTGAATAGTAAGTAAGAAAATCTGAAATCACGATACCGAAAAACATGATTTCTCTATTGTTACTCAAATGCACAAAATGTTCGACGCTACAGAAACTAGAACCAAAATGCTCCACCTGAATGAGGAAAAACTTGCGCTGAACAGCAAAGAGAAGATCTCTCAGCGGATGCAGTTATTTGAACGCGGAAACTGTATAAGAGACCCTATTATCTCATTAGTTAAATTACGGAGCAAAACTACCGTAGATGATCCCGTCACAATCAACGAGTTCCTTAATTCTTATTTTGCAGCTTCCTTCAACATCGATATAGTGTATTGCCTCCACCTTTTCCTGTAAAACCGAACACGTTCCTAAGCCACGTTACTGTTGATGCGATAAAAATACGCTCTCAGTTAGCAACTATCACACTCTCCTATCTTCCAGGTCCAGAGGGTATACACCCTGTTACTCTCAAACACGGAGGGGATGAAATACCTCTCCGTTCGCTTGAGATTTAAACACTTTCTCTATCGTTAGGTTCCTTCCCTCTCTAGTGGAAAAATTCTATAATTCAGCCCGTTACAAAGGTGGTTTCGCGACAAAACATCAACAATTATCGTCCCATTAACCATACTTCAATTTGTTCTAGAGTGATGGAAAGGATAACAAAATGTCTCATGGTTGAATTCTTATCATCATAAAATCTTATAAACCTATCCCATCATGGATTCCTCAGCAAACGTTCGTGCATGACGTGTTAACTGGAATCCTTAACTCATGTTACAAAATCTGCTGATTAATGGAATCCAGTTATTTTTATACTCCTGGATACGCAAAATCTTTTGATCGTGTACCTCATAAGCGCCTTTTCATCAACATGTCATCTTTCGGTATACTTGACCCATTACTCAGCTTGTTTGCTTCATACGGTTGGCGGCATCCGATTCGGATTAGCCTGTCACAGTGACCAAAGCCAGAGGACGCCTGCGCTTATCCATCACTGCAATTGGCTTGCGCTGCACCAATTGCAGTTCCACCAACACACCACATATCCGGTGTAAACCCGAAGGAATAAGACCGGGAGGTGTGCCAGCGGGGCCTTTGGGTCCAGCCGGCCAATGCTGATTAGCCACTTGATTGGCTAATAAGAAAAGGAAACTCTCATCTCTCGGAAACTAAACAGAGAGAGACCGTAATGACGAGATCTACAGTGAGAAGGAAGATTTTTGATGTGTAATACAAGAAGCCTTGCAGTATAGGAGTGCAGGTTGGTGCATCCCAAAGAGGATAGGGATGAAAGACGAAATTCTCATTGAACTGTGAAAAGCCAGACAGACCATTCATCATTCAATACACCAACAAAGCTGAAGAAAAGAATGGATAAAAGACCACAGACACGCTAGTTTCTGAAAAGAGAAGCGGACTAGTCGTCAACGACCAGTCTGTTGGCCGATGCAGTCATTAACAGCAGCAGAATGAATATACTGATATGACCTACCTGACCGGAGCTTAACGTACTCGCCACCTCTTCGCCGACGGTGTACTATGAGTATGTTGGTGGCCCACTAGCCCCAAACGGCCAGCGCATTCGCGGCCGCACACATTGCAACGCCATGTAGTCACGTCACCGCGACCTGTGGCACCGATAGTTCTCTTGCGTACCGCACGCTTCCGCTAGCGGCCGCGCAATAATTGCTCGTTGAACGCTCGGACGCCCGCCCAAACCGTATGCCTCCAAGCCGTCCGGTTCAACACCAAATCAGAATGTTGTGCAGATTTGGTTTGCTTCATACCCTGCGGACCGCACACAAACAGTGAAAGTAGGATATAACGGTTCAACGCTCAGACCAATCACCAGCGGAGTGATTCAAGGAAGCGTCCTGGGACCGTTGCTCTTTCTTATGTATATAGATGATATATGTAAAGTTATCAAACCTGGCAAACTATTCATATCCGCTGATGACATCAAACTTTTCTATACTTTTCCTACTGGCGATCTCAATTCTTCTTTAGGAAATATACGGGAGGACATCATGTCATTGAAGTTTTGGTGTCAAACCTGGCTGATGAAATTCTCAAACAATAAATCCACCATTGTCGCACGTGGCTTTCGTATACCAGAGGACTTCATAAAGCTGGATGGTGATGCTATTTCAACTGCCAACTCAGTCTGCGACCTAGGTATACGTTACTCAAACACATTCAATTTTTCTGAACATATATCTTTCCTGGTAGCTGAAACAAGACGAACGATTGGATACATTAGGCACTCATTCTTCCTTCCTGCAGCTCGACTGCACCTTTATAAGCTGTGCATACGACTCCAACTTGAGCGGTGCACGTTCATATATAGTCACTTGCGCAAGTCTGATAGGCTAGCTCTGAAAAGTCTTCAACGTGCATTTACGAAAGGTTTAGTGGGTTATCCGTCTTGTTTGAACTAAAGAGGACGCTGCCAGACGCTTGAGCGAGATCTTCTTTGGCTACGGCGTCTCAAGCTGAACCTTGCGCTCATGTAAAGTCTAGTTTATAGCAACAAATTTAATGTCAAACTCGCGATTCACCTCAGCATAGCTCAAAATACAACATCAGGAACAAAGAGTTCACCTTGACACTTCCTAAATCCCGTGAAAAACTCCGTTCAAATTTTTCCCTAGTGAAGCATACCAACATTTGGAACAAACTCCCGCATGCGATTAGGGACAGTAAGAATATACATCAATTCAAACGAAGCTTAGAAACTTTCCTGACACTGAAGAACGTCAGGTTGATTTTCAAACTCCGACTGCCTGCCTGCCTAAAGACGATATCTTTGAAAACGGACCCAATAACATCTAAACATCAGATCTAATCTAATAACAACCGAGAGTGAACCTATACCACATGAGGTAACGCCACACACACTTCAAACTGATCAAAGCTATCAACTTTGCCATTTGAGGAATTCCTCATTTTCGAAACGTACTGTTTCTCCAGCATGATAGATCTCGTACACAGCTCTGTCGAAAAATTGCAGCTGCATAACAAAACTACAGCCCACATATGGTAACATCTTAAACACCCCCGTCAGTGGTATCCAAACCATCCTCGTACACCCTTATTCCACACTTAATGTTTATCAGATGTGTATAGCCATCAACCACTGCGCAATAGCTGTGCAAGTTAAAACAGTTTAGAGAATACATATGGCCTAACCTGTTCGCCTCATCTGATAGCATATAAATATGTGTAGTATCAGATCCTAAATTCGTATGTCCAGATTTTTCCCCAACCCTACGCTACCATGAATCGGAAGTCGCAAGGAGAAAACGGTGATTCTGCAGACAAACTTTATTTATTGATTTACTCACCGTTCACAACAGACTTCAACGTAAGAATTGAGGAGTGCTAGGGAGCTGAACGTGAGAGCATCATGGGCACAACCGCACAGCAGCCGCCAGAGTGAAAGAGTGCGTCGACGGAAAATTCCAGTCGACCTTCAGAAGTCAAACAAGCGTAAGACTGGTTGAGCGGCGTTCCTATTGGTAATAGCTCAACATAGCTATCCTACTAATAATAATAATGATAATAATAATAATAATGTTCTATTTCTCGACGCGTTTGTGAGAAACACACTCAGGAGAGCGTGATCAACGTAGTAATTTTTAGCACAAACATATTTCAACACCAAATTTGAAAATCGTACAACGAGTCAGCTATGTGAGTAGAGCAACAAAAGAGAAAGAACAGACACTACAATGAGTGAAAATTCAAGGTTAGGCAGTAAACTTCGAGCTTCATAGTTCTGAGAAGATAGTACT
Organism: Paragonimus westermani; assembly: GCA_008508345.1. Taxonomy (NCBI): domain Eukaryota; kingdom Metazoa; phylum Platyhelminthes; class Trematoda; order Plagiorchiida; family Troglotrematidae; genus Paragonimus; species Paragonimus westermani. The sequence continues at coordinate 19,739 of QNGE01002160.1, forward strand.
TGAGGTCTGCACAATTCGTTAAAATAATTGATTTGTTACATCACTTGGGACTCCACAAGGCGATCGCTGACCTGATGCTCAAGGTCGTGCCAAGGATACGGTGGTTGGAGGATGGAGAGGGTGTACTGGCGAAGAATTTGACCATTATTCCATGTGGATATTCCCGAAAAAATGTGCAAAGAAATTTTCCATGATGTGGGCGAGGTGGGGACGCACATACTTTCGCGGAAAACGCATGGACCTCTCGACCGGACGTCACTCTCTGCGCAAATTCCCGAGAATTTTGAGGAACTGGCGCTATGCTCAAACATTACGGAATTTTAAGTGTTTGTGCGGGTTAGGATGTTTTTTCTCGCGCGTTGGGAAATATATATTATTTATTTATTCATTTATATGTCAGTGAAACCGAGAATGGAGAGCGGAATCGTGCGATAAACGGGAGAACATGAAATTGACTGTGTGAGCTATGACGAACAATGGAACATGTGATATTCTGGCATAACCTTCTGTGTGACGTTAATAGCATTGTGTTAATTTATGGAATACATATCACATGTGAACAGCTGCTATTGAATAACGCGAAGGGAGATCGATTAGAAGCTATCCCTAGTGTACAATTATTGCCGAATTTAGATGTCAATTATCTTTGTACAGACGGTATATAGAATGAGAACAATGTTTGACAATACCGAGAAGTTGCCAGGTGGTCTATCAGGGGAGAATAAGGAAGAGTTGCGTCTCGATGTTATTATGCAGTCAAGAGATGGACAGGTTGAGTTACCTTCAATTAATTTTAGCGCTCTCAGCTTCTGCATAGCGATTCACAACTCAGACATAAAAGCCATCAATAATTATGGGGCAGTGGTCCACCGGGATGATTGGGTCGTTACTAACGGGCATGTGTATAGACACCAATACGTGTTGACTATAGACGTATTTTCTTGTTCGCTGGCAAGTCTAAAAGTAAAACGAAATCTATCCTGAAATCGGTAGTTCTGATCGGTTCGGGGGGTGCGTGAATTTACATCACGCAAAACAGTGGGTTTTTCGTTAGATGTTATCAGGTCCGTTTTCAAAGATAACGTCCTCAGATAAGTAGAGCTTGGAAATGGACATGACGTTCAACATTGTTAGGAAAGTTTCCAAGTTTCGTTTGAATTGCTGTATATTCTTACTGGACCTAATTGCATACAGGAGTTTGTTCCAAATGTAGGAATATTTTATTAGGAAAAAATTTGAACGCAGTTTTTTCCGGGATTTAAGAGATGCCAAGTTGATGTCCTTGTTTCTGAGGTTATACTTTGGCATGTGTTGTAAGCTAATCGCGAAGCTGACGGTGAACTTACTGCCATAGACCAAATTGTACATCACTGAAAAGTTAAGCTTGAGTCGCCGTAACCAGAGAGGATTGAGTGCAAGCGTCCGGCAGCGTTCTCCGTAGCCCAGAGAAGATGGGTAGCTTAATAAGCTTTTCGTGAATGCACGTTGGAGGCTTTCCAGAGTTAGCCTGTCAGACTTGCGCAGGTGGCCATATATGAACGTGCAGTACCCAAACTGAGGTCGTACACATGGTTTATAAAGGTGTAGTCGTGCAGCAGGTAGGAAGAATGAGTGTTTAATGTAACTTATCGTCCGTCTGGTTTTAGCGACTAGGAAAGATAGGTGTTCTGCGAAGTTGAATGAGTTTGAGTAGTGCAAACCCAGATCACGTACTGAGTTGGCGGTTGATATGCTATGACCGTCCAGCTTTATAGAGCCAGCTGGTACGTGACAACCATGCACAACTATAGTGGATTTATTGACTGAAAATTTCATCAGCCAAGTTTGACACCAAGTCTCTAATGACATGAGGTCCCTCCGTATGTTTTCTAAACATGGATTTTGATTGCCCGGAGGAAAGCTTTATACTAATTTGATATTATCAGCGAATAGGGATAGTTTGTCATGCTTGATAACATGACATATCGTTTATATATATGAAAAAGGGTAACGGTCAAAGAACACTTCCTTGTATCATCCTACTAGTGACTAGTGAATGTAACCTACAGGAGTAGAGATGGTGCTAATTCATTACAAAGCTGAGAGCATAACTGCGATACCTATGCCGCCCCACTAACTTTGATGCTAGTAGTTTGTAGTAAGTTTACATATACAAGTTAATGTGAACAGGCGCGGTGGTACTGGCAAGGCAAATTTCGCGTCGCGGGGAGTTTAGAATTTTGGGGACTTCGAAGGTGATCTCAATACACACGTGTCTCTTCCTATCATAACAGACTACCTGATAATCTTCCAGTTTTGCTAAATGTCTCCATTCTACATAACGGCCGGACATACTAAATCGACATCAGAATTCGGCTGTAGTCGTACACTAGAAAAATCTGTGAATCGATCATTTTTCGCGTTATACAATAACAGTTCTTTGTAAGAGAACTATAATTTATTAAAGAACACAAAATCATAAATTCTGCATAGAAGATTCAGTCAGAAAATGTCAGATTCCATTATTCGTCATACTTCACATGACCATTTTACGTTCTTCTGCTCATGACGTAATTTTGCTTTCCATTCTTGGTTTTTACGATAAATTCTAACGCGAGACAACATTCCATAACGTCTGGGAAATCAAATTCCTGTACTGGTTGGACAATCCGCGAGGTCCGTGAAATTCCATCGATTTGAGGAAATAACGGAGTCCATTCCAGAAGATCGTCCATTTCTCCGGAAATTGGGACTCCCTATCTTTCTTCATCTTCCAAAAAGTTTCTACATATTTTTCGGAGGCCGTCTACATCAATTGATGGCAAAATCCTTTGACTGTTCATTTTCTCCATCATGAAATTTTTTTCTGGCATGACCTTAGTCATAAGGCCAACGTTAACCTTGTGAAGCAAGAACTGATGTAATGTAACGCGCAACCAAAACCAGCGAGCGCGCGCGAACTGAATTCGAGTTGGGTGACGGGGCGTGCAGCTGTGTTTTCGGTGCCACCTTAGATTTCGTTTGTGTAAGTCGTGCGCATGGCCCACTGGACCTTCAGCTCATGCTTGTTTGTATTGTCCCTCTTCTCAGGACTTCTGTTCGAACACCTGCTTCGGAAGAACGTTGTTCCCTGATGCGTCCACGTTACCCGAAGGTTGATCCGTGAAGTCACGGGCATTCAGAGTGAAGTCAGCTGGCCTGCATGATACAGTAACAACTCAACATTTTTAATCGAATATTGAAAATTTTGATAACTATCGTTTCGAAAGCAAGTGATCCAACTGCCCCTTCATAAACTAGAGTTTTCCTCTATTATTTTGTCCGTTTTATTACTCTTCTTCCATAAATAGTTTATGGTACAATTGACAATTATACGTACGGTGTGGCGTTCACGTTAAAATGTGTGTACTGATCACGCCTATTCGAACGTGTTTCTCACAGATGCGTTGAAAAATATACCAGTATTATTATTATCATAACTTTTTAAGCCTATACGCCGGCCATAGAGTGCAAATTGACATCGAAATTCGACAGTAACCGAATACCAAGAAAAGTGATAGTCTGTCTCTTCTCGCGTTATATGAGAACAACCGTCTGCCAGTGCCATATACTTTGTCAAACGACACAAATATGTTAATGTTTGCATAGAAGCGTTTGCCAGAAAAGCGACTTCTTCTTTATTCTTCACAGTTCACATAATCATTCCACGTTCTCCCGTTTATCACGTAACTTTCTACTTCATTCTCCATTCCATAAATATATCTGGATTGGAAAAAATATTCCGTCACGTCCACATACACAAGATCCTGCATTGGTTAGAGATTTCATGAGATCCATGAAGCTCCATTGATTTTGAACAATTACCGAAGTCCACGTCAGGATCTACTCATTTTGCTGCAAAAGTATGTGCTTTCCTGTCTGCTCTCTTTGCGGTAAGACCTCCCACATATTCTTCCGGGACTATTAACACCAAATGATGGCAAAATTCATACGCTGTCCATTCCCTCCACCCTCCAATCACCTCGTTCTGGAACGACCTGATAAATCGGTAAGTGATCACCGTGTGAAGCGCAACGTGACGTAACCATGCAGCATTTCTACCAAACCTTGCCGATATTGAGAGCTATGACCTCAGATGTACATATCTTCTTCATCAACTGGACTTTTCTCTCATTACAACCGTTTTCTTGCTTTAACCACATAACTGGTGTAACGTACAAATATCCACTATGTGTATGTTGTGGACCTATGCGTAAACCTTTCCATTATGTACACCACGCTCATCTGGGCATGCTTATCACAGGTGCGTTGAAAAATCTACCATTACTGTCATACTCATCCGTTGGTAGGGAGTTGTGCGAGAGAACTCGTACGGTAAACTCAGAAGATTCGGAGCCACCCTCCGGTTATCAGGAAGAGTTACTTTGTCAGATCGCCACGATAAGCCAATCTCATATCGGCCACCCCTGAGCTTAACAATGGACTCTACAGTACGCTCAGCTCGTTGACTATCACGTGAATTAACCACACAATCAGATAATTCAGGCCCAGCAAACTCTGAACCGAACATGCGCTGAACCCATCGTTCTAGTTGACCACTACTTAAGCAGTGAACATCGGAACAAAGTGAAGCCCCGCGAACTCTAACCCAAGATAATATTCAGAGCATATGGATGATGCCTGCCTCTTGCTACTTGATATATCACCACATGTGTCTTCGACACACGGTAAACTGTTAGTAATCCGACTTTACCTCTTCCCAACTAGATGGTAGGTGGACCAGCCAAGTGAGGTCAACACCGAACGTCCATTTTGAATATGGTTCCCGCTCACCCAACCGGAAGACTCATGACAGCAAAGGCCTTGTCGACACTCATCATACTTCAGTCACGTGAAGATTCACCTTCCAAACTCAGCTCTTCACATTTGCCGATGACAATAATGTGCAGTGCGTGGCGGATTTCCAGAACCGAGTTTGCTCTGCTCTCTGTAAGTCCAAAGGGCGCCAAGAAGATCTTGTGGCGGAATCAACCCCGTCACATTGGCTGAATTCCACGAACTTGCCAAGGTCGAGTTAACCTATTGTACCGGCGATTCAATTAATTACTGCAAGTTTTTGAAGCGATTTGAACATCATTTCGAATCCAAAGTGACACACCATAACTAACGAATGCTCTATATTTTACACTGTCGCCGAGAAAAGGGTGGCGGGGCAATTTAGCAGTGTGTAATGTTACCACCACATGAAGGTCGGAGACGTATTGCAAGACTTTCGTAAACAGCCGTATCAGGTCGCAAGATCTCGGCTCGATGGGTCATCGAGGAGAACTGAACAAGTCCTAAACACTGCTTTCGAAGTGGCGTGGTTGTCCAATCATGTGAAAAAGTTGCAACGAACGGATAGAATATAAAACTGAGTGTGAGAGCTTTGGAACAAACCACGACGAGACTGCCCTCCAGCATGCAACTGGAGTGGGACAAGAAGACAGGCCAGATCAGCTGGCGAGGGCACGAGGTTACGTTTGGCGAGCTTCCAGAGTTCGTTTCGCAGTGCGCAAGGGTGGATCGAGGCGGATTTTGACGAAATATGAAGAGTAATTGTGAAGCTCGTTATGTGGCCAACAGAATGTTAATTATGTGACGAGCGTCGGAGAGGGAACTAGTAGAAACTTCAAATTCTACTGCCGCAAGGTCACATCTTGAGATCTGTGGCAAATGCGGACTTGTAAGCAGTTTTGAGGGACGTCCTGGGTTCGTCAAACTCGACGTGTCCAGTAGATGACCTAGTTGGCGTCTACTGAGCACGTGTTTCCTGCACCTTGATGTGTCGAATAGGGCCCAGGCTTGTGAAATAAAGGAACCTGTATAGTGGAGGCTGTTGCAGAGATCGGCATCACTCCATGCTGAACAACCTCACGGATCCAAAAACGTGACAGCTATCGTACAGTTACAGTAAGGTCTTACATCGACGAGCTTTGGTAAAAATGTGTTTGCTTTGGGCGGTCCCGGCGTGCGTGGAAACTCAAACAGTTTTTGTTAGAACCCATGCATTCCCCCACAGCCGTTCAGGCATTAGCACTGTCAAAGGAAATTTTGTTAGTAGATATATTACCACAGCTCCGCCGTGACTGACAGTCGACAGAGTTGGAGGCGCATCTATATTAATATATTTCTAAACGCATATGTGAGAAGCACGCTTGGTTATGCGCGATCACTGTAGATATTTACAAACCATACAAAAACGAATAATTAAACAGTAGCACAAATGTGTAGTTTGTTGCAAGAATTACGTGGTCAAAGAGAAAATGACTGTAGTTTATGGAACGTTGACGTACGCAACAGAGAAAGAGATAGTTCGCTCATTCTACAGATTTAGTCTCAAAAAATGGGATGTTACACTAATTCACTGTTTACAGGGTTGTGGGATGGGCGATTTTTCAAATATTTCAAGGTCACTCTGAGAGAATGTCCAAACGCACCTTCGGAATTTTTTGCTGTTGGGAAGTAACTTTAAGTGTGTCAAATTGGGTCTCAAGTTATGTCTACCGTTCGCGGATTAAATGGTTGAAGTTGACGAGGCCTACATTATAATGTACTTTCTGCTTGGACATGTAGCCTTCTTGCGAGATATGAGCGGGCGGTGTTAAAATCTGAAACGAATAAATTTTGAAATGGTCGGCCAAAGAGAGGTTAATATCGTAACTTGATATAATACTCTAGAAGCACACTGGGTACTAGATCGAATTGTCGGTGGTCGAACCAGCCATGAGTAATGGAAATCTTGCTCGACTGGATGAGGTGTGATCCACTGGGTGATGGTTGTGAATCATGTGCTTCTATGAGCTGTTTTCCTCAAGAATATTCTTCTAATGTGGAACTTCTCAAACTCCCGTACAATCAGAAGTTTAATGGCACGACAAACATTAACGGAACTCATTCCAACGGAACTAAGTTGAAAATCGTGTGCATATGGTCGACGGCCATTTCAAAGCTGCGTTACCACGACAGCTAAGAAGTTCTTCAACGACCCCGTCTAATACTGGTTCCAAAACGCCTGAACTTTGTTTTATGAAACTGCTTCTCAAGTGATGCAGGACTACATTTGAGATATTCTGTGCCAATACAATTTCGAACTACTGAAGTATACGTGGGATATTCACCCGTAAGTGTCAAGGTTGACCGGCTCACCATGTGATGATGTATATCAAACTACCCCACGTTTAAACCTGAAGAACCCGGTGAACCTCGTGCGACATTTGACTGAGTGAAAAGTTATCATGCTAAAACTCTGAATGATTAGCAATTACAGAGGCTGGACCGCACCTCCAGACTTCTGGCGTGTTGCTCATGTTGTAGCAGATACAGAGATGTTTTTGTAGGTTCGTATATCCGAAAAGGATTGTGACTTCCTGCGGGATATATTGGTTATCTTGAGGTGATGTCACAAGTAACTCAAGGAATACCGGATGGCTGTACACCCATTTGGGGCTACCTCATCCTCTTTTGTGCAAATTTCATCTTGAGAAAAAAGGCGGAATCATTTAAGCACATGTGTCAAAAAATCTTGTGCCCAGCCACTCGTATGGCATTTTACCATAAAGCTATCTATTATCCTTGACAGATGCATTCTCGGCAATAAACATCATCCACAGTTTACCGTCAATGATGTAAGGAGGCGGATTTCGCCCAACTAAATGTTTGTTGAGCAGCCAAGAAGCTGCTGACAATGTCGCTGATTCTCAGCGCGCAGTGAGCGTGAGGGAAGTAGGCAACTATGGATTACCATCTGAACGTACATTAGGTAACAAGTGGGACGCCAAGGCGAACCAATTAATTAGATGCTTTAAACTGTCCTAAAACAGTTTACAAGTGGAAGTCTTTTGTGCCATCTCTAGCCTGTATGAATCCCACGGATTCGCCGCCCACTTGGCTACTATCGGGATGGGTACCATTGCAGGGGCTGTGTTGCAAATGGCTCGTGTAGGACGACCTACGCAGTACAGAGGGTAGCTCACAATGGCATGACTGGTTAAAACCTTCACAAGGACTTGGTCAAATACAGATGCTCAGGTGTGTAAGGCCAAATCAGCTTGTGAAAAGTAGCTTTGAGTTACCAGCAATTTGTTACACATCTAAAGTGGATGTTGGTGCAGTTGCCTACCTTCGCTTTCATGACGACAATAGTGAACGTTTGTGTACACAACCGCTGCAGAAAGCTCGAACGAGGCCCCTCAAATCAGTTTTCATTTCTCGGCTCGAGTGATCGTTTCTTCACTTTTCAAACAATTCTTTAAACAAATTCGATGTTCGCGTTGTGTTATAACAACAGTGCCGTTACACGTTTCAGCAGCTTTGTCGCAAACAAACTGCCACAGATTCTTGATGTCTCCAACAACACGGCGTTGAGGGCCTGTACGACTATGCGATAGTCGGGCGGATAAAGAATCATGCGGAGCGAGAAGTGTACAGTCAACACAAGAGTGGATGCGTGGTCCAGATTTCCTCAGGCGACCGCTGGATTAGCGCGCAGATGTATTTAGACCCACCGAAGCTGTAGAGAATGTTGAGTTAAAAGGCTACATTGCGAATGAGGGTTGTGTGCAACTCTAACGGATTACTTCAAATCTGTTTTAAATGACACAGACTGTTGAAAATCACTGCTTCGGGTAGTCTGTTTAAATATTGTTGGCTTTCATTGGATACCGATCGTCCGAAAGGCAGAGGAAAGTAGGCCGTCTGATACCTGTCGAGCTACAGCCAGCCAAAGTCTATATGCGGCTGGCACACCTAGAAGGCTATGTATAAGAAATTAACATTTTGCCTAGTGTGTGTTTATTGGTGAAGGCAAAAGACAAGCCGGACGTTCTGGTTCCGACTATCCTTCACAATCGTGAAACAACTGTGCAACGCATACGCACCGGTGAACAGCATTTCTCCGAAGTCAGGTACACGGATTACACACCCAAAAACCAAAATGACGCCAACATTGCGGTATCACTTTGCGTCGCAAAAGGAGATACTGAATGAGAGACGCCTTTAAAAATTGCGTCCCGTTGTGATTGATTGTCTTCCTCGAATAAATAGAAGACTGTCTACCTCGGCTGTCAGGTTCGATCAAGAAGTTCCCTGCCATTTTGCCAAGACTACACCACGTGACAAATACTGTTTACCATCACTTCCATTTGAAGGAAAGGTGTCGATTTGGTTGAAGTCGGTTGAATTTTTCGAGGATTGCTGTGAATGGTTTAACGTTGTAAGCTGACCGTACCTCCCCTTATCTTCCCCGGACAAACTGCATTGTTCATCTTTGTTCTCACTGAAACTACTGTTAACGTTTTTTGAAGGATTTTATCTGAGCACTGTACATTTCCAAGTGCCTTTGATTTTTTCTCAGGCAACTGGTGGTTCGTACCACTTCTCGGTGCCTGAACAGTCGTTTTGCTCCGAACCAACAAGTGGGCATACGTCATTTATACTGATACCTCATTCGACTGCTCTCGCCTATTCAAAGTTGGTCAGGAGAACAGTTATACTGCATGGTTATCCCGTGTGCATCGCGGGGAGGGAGAAGAGTTGCGCGAACGAAAATACTCATGGAGCAAGTCATACGCGAGGGCTTCTAGCGCCTCAGACACACTCAAAAAAGGGCTACGGTAAAATAATCGTTGAAATATTTCGTTGGCCCCATTCGGTAATAAGGATAGCCTACTGATTTTCAGAGGCTGGGCATTTCTTGTTTGAATGGAGCCACACAGGCAGCTGAAATGGTTGAAATCCTGCCCAGCCGGTTTGTGAATGATTTCTGAAGGAAAGCCATTAGTCGCCTGAGCCTACCCAGAAGAATTAAAAGAAAACTAAATTCAGTGTATTCATGCCACTAAGTTCGACGGCAAGAGAGGCTATAGAGGAGGACAGGCTGCAATCAGGGATGTTGTTGTGAAGCTCCGAGACAAGATTCGAGGGCCGAGAATCTGAAGCACCCCTATTTCGTCGTACCAACAGTTATTGCAGGCCGCAATAGGATTCATGGGTTGGCGACAGGACGTCTGGCAAACCACTACTGGTTATGTGGTGGACCTCCGCGGATGAACATGGTACGCCGACCGAGAACGACTCCATATGTTTTCGGTCTACCGCTGCCTAGAATATTCGATAGATTGTCAGTGAACTTTGTTTCTTTGGAATTAATTTTAAGGCGCGACAATGCAACTGATATGGCAGCTCATTGTGATCCATGGCCACCAATGGTGTAGATTCGGTAGAGGCGTTAGTGACTTTCTTAACCAGTGCATCAACAGAGTAAAGGGAGGTGCAGTTATGCCATGTTCGTGAGATCAAGTGGAAAGGCACAGATCACTGTTCAATTTGCAAAATCTTAGGCGCGTTCCATAACCACTGTGGATAACCTCGGGTCACAGAAGAAGTCAAACAAAACGCTGCGTGATTGCCCAAGCTTCGCGGCCCGATTACTGCGAAAGTGGCGACCGTTATATCCTCATTGATAAGAATATGGTTCAAGCGGAGTGGTTTCTGGTCGCCCTGGCAACGCGTGAACCCGGAAGGGGGTTTAATAAGTTTCAAAACCTTAACAGCCTCAAAGAATCTCATTGCCGTGGAGCTCGCTGGCTCCACGCATGGAAATGATGTAAAGGATGTATACGCAATGCTACGGTATCCCATCAAAGAAGTTAGGGAAAGGCTTGAAAACCTCAAGTCTCACTTCCATGCTGAAATAATTTGTCTCTGGCACGACCTGATGATGGGGAAAGGGGAGTCACCTTCAGCAATAAAGTATCCCATTGATTAAGAGAAGTGAGCACTAGACTGCTTCAAGAATATCGTTAAACACGGGAGTATTATATCGAAAAGCCGGCGGCGGAACATGAACGTATACTACCAACCCGCCACCTTTGCTATCTGCCGTATCTAAGCAAAAAAGCACACTGTTCTCAATTTCAGGCTGAAAATCAGAATGGGAGTTAGGGGACCAGGGTTTTGCACAAATGCAAAGTCCACGAAGTTCAGTAAGCGTCTTACGGAAGCTGAGGGCACTAGTAGGAATGCCATTGTCAGTTGTTATTTCAAAGAAAGGGCATTTATGTTTGATGGTATGATACGTTTTTCCTTCACGGAACTGAGAAAGGAATGGAAATCCATTCAAATAGTTACGGCTGCCACGGGCTTTTTGAGATATTAAATCCTTTGAGGGTAACACAAGTCAAACAAAACGTACCCGACAATCCGACCTCAGTCTTACCCATTTATCTTCAGAACGGTCTAACAATATCTCTTCCGGCATAGGACGGTGTTTACGACGAAACCACAGTGAAACGTGGAGTAGCATTTCTCACGCAGTGACAGCAACCTTCACTTGTTCCACACGAACTTGTTCAGGTGCGGTGTTGGGACACTTCTCAACTCAGACTGAAAGGCAAGACATGTCCACTAACTCTAAAACGTCCTTGGGTACACTTTCTAATTGTTGCACAACGAGTGATGATACTTCCGGTTTTATCGGATACCAGAAGTTCTTTGAGCACTGGCTTGAGCCTCTGGTACCTTCTTCGTGATATGTTTGTATTAACGGGGCTCTACTGTTGCTACGCAGTTCTTGCTAAAAGAGCAAGCCCTCAGTATCACACAGCGCTGTAGGCACTACCTATAACGGCGAAGGTTTGCCAACACGCACTGAATCCAGCTTCCTGGCAGGTTGCTGGGGGAAAATTGGAATGCAAGACATGAAACATTTGGTTATATGGCTCACTGGTTTCTACGTGAGTCCATAGTAGTTCTTACTTCATTCGAGGCAGAAGGCACAGATACCCCTACAACATTTTTCAGGTCACTACTCCCTGGAACCGTCGGGTATTTTATCGCTTTCACAGGACTTTTGGGCGTTCACCTGGTTTATTCTTAGATGTCTAATTCCTTATCTGCCATAAAGCACGGAAGGGCACTTCCATGATTGACCGCTCCGAAATATGCGGCAATGTTCGGGCATTTTCTCTGTTGTCTGCGTCCTCAGGGCCAGCTGATGCCCAGGACTTGCGTAGTAGCGCAGTTATGAGCCCATATCTCTACATTCCAACTCACTCTGGACTAATCACAGAACGGAGGCCTGTCCTGTGTCCCGCTGCAGAAGAAAATGAAGCTGAGAAAAGACTGAAATGATCAAAACATCGAATAGGCTAAATATTAATAAATCCCCAGTCTGCTGTTACTCAAGTTTATCAAAGTTTTCCGTTTGTTCAAACCGCTTCCTGCAGCGCATTTGATCAACAGGGCTCCAAAGACCCACGTCAACTCATGTGGGCAAGAAAGATAAGAAAACCTTGAGACAGATATTGTTGAGTAAAGCGAGTGACGGTCTTCGTCTACGTCAAAGTAACCTCGAGCTGCGTAAGTGAAGCACTCGTACACTCCAGCGAACCCTGAAAGGTAGAAGGATAACTGAATAAACAGAAGAGAACACACCGTTGTGATGAAAATCTACTCGGTTCACCGGTTACCCAATCTCCAAAGGACAAAGAACACCTAGAAAGTACCAGCCCAAACGTCGCGTTAAAATACCACTTCAGGATCGGGCGTAAAGCCTTAAATTAGCACTTCCGGTCATTTTGCGAGCTCTCTGTTCTGTATCGCACCAACTACCTTAAAGTTTGCGTTTGCAAGTGCTACTGTGGTCGGCCAATGACAGGTGGCGATTTCTTCATTATTGTTGTATATCCAAAAATTCTGCTTTCATTCTCATGAATGAGAACTGCTTGCTGCAACTAGTACAAGGTCTTTTACCCGCTATTTGTGTGAAGGGTTTCAACTGGAGTGCGATCTCTAGGGTCACTCAGCATGACGATCGGTCGTCATGTATAAAAGTTTTTCAATGAGTAGAAGAGTAAGACGAGTGCGAAGAACATTGTTTTGTTTCGGTTTTTACTACGCCGAATCCGGCGCTAGCGAGACTGCTGTACACGAGGCTAACCTGTTTCATGAACTCACCACCCGTAAGAGAGAAAGAGCGTTTCTTGGGTCATTCCGCATAATGAACTTCATGAAAGTTCTGCCAGCTCTTGCGACAATTCTACCCTCCTTCCACTCAACTAAATAACTCATGAGGATCCTTGGACCGTTATTTTTACATTTTCCTCGGGTTTTCTATTAATCTCCTTTGATTTAGACAGAGCGGATGGCCTCCGTAGTCTATCCTCGTGTAGCACATCCAGATGTCCCTGAACCTAGTACTCTGCCAGCTTCTCCACGTTCTCCAGCAACCCCACGGCCATTTTAGAGTGCGACTCTAGGCTCTTACTCGATAATCAAAATCAGGTCGTACGAAAACGCTGCGAAGTGCAAACCACACCTCCTTTTATTACACGTGATTTTTCACCTGATTTTGCAGAGCGCTCTCCTCGGTCAGTTCGTCGACACTGCGCAACGTGCTGGTAGAGTGAAATAGTGCACAATGAACATGCCAGATGTTTCACTTGGTTGTTCATTTCCAACGGTCCTCCCAGAAAAGTTAAGCTGCTAGTGTCGCTCACCGGGCTAACAAATCGAGAAAACCAGAACAAAAGTGGTCTGGGAGGTAGTGAGCAGCCTCAGATTATAGAAGCAGCACTTTTTGTGTTTCCCACTAGGCGAAAAGCGTTTTGCGTTTCGTTTGGTCCGTTCGTAGCTACTTTTCTCAGTCTTGTCTTGAAGAACTTCGTCTTTGAAATCTGACACACTTCTAAACAACTTTTTTTAATCTTCACCACTTATGAGCTAATTTGGTGCATACTCTGATTGTCACTGTTGGTTGGATGGCACCAATGAACCAGAATTTTGCTTGAGGCTGGTTGTACGTGAGGTCCGAGTGGAAGAATTTTCTTCTTTACAGAAACCGCCCCAATCTAATTCCATCAGAACCAGGTGTTTCCGCTGCTGCATTACGTAGTTACTCGTGTTTCTCTACAGTCGCGTGTAGGTGCCACTGGCGCGACCGTTCCTCAGTCGTGCTCAGCTTCAGCCAAAACCAACCGACCCTTGATAATGCGTCCATTAGGTTTCCAGCGTCTGCAAACGGGGATCAGTTCCAGGGTATCCCCATTGTGAGGCAGGTAAAAAAGAGGACCTGACACGGTGTTCCGAGACACCAGTTTTTTCGATACCCGCTGGCGTGGCTTCCAGGGCGCGTATTCGCATCCTCCTACCAACAGGAAAACTTTCTACCCATACAGTACCTAAGTCTGGTTTTATATGCTTTCGTTTTTGATATTAGCAAGTGGCGATTCACAGGACAGCGTGCCCGCCTTCTTTAGTATCCATGTTATTTCGCATTCAACGAGACTTTTGTGATTAGGTGGTGTGAGATATGATTCCCCAGGAGATGTTCAAAGAGCTTGCAGTTTGTGCTGAGTAGTAGTTGCCCATTTTGCCGCAGTGATCTCTGTTGTAAATCAGAATTGCCATAACTGATTCTTGGTATCCAGAGACGACCTCTTTCTGTAAAGCCTCGTTAAACAGCCTCGCAAAGGATGATCATACTGTCTGGGCAACCGTTTCTATCGTGGATGGGTAGATGTCACCCGGGACCACCACCCTATCAACCTCTGTGATATTATTCATTGTTCCGCCTTATTGTCTACGATGGCAAATTCTCTTAGTCAACAAGACGGAACTCCACAGAACATGTTGAATACCCCACCCTGGTATCTTGCCTACAGAGAGTCCAGAAAACTCATGTAGTTTAGCCATCTTTCCTTGAGGTCATGTTTCCCTTCGTAAATTCCTTCTTCACGCACTCAAGCCCCCAAATGAGCATGGCCGTGAATCGTCTGTGGTTGACTAATAGGTGTCCTCGTCAAATTTTTTGTAGCACTTACGAGGCATTACTACTCCGTTTCTTGCACAGATAAACCGTGTGATTTTCGTGGCCGGGATTCTCACGAAAACGTGAATGTGCCCGTGTTTGGATGATAATAATCTCAGACACCTCCTCTTTGAACCAGGGTTTCCAGCAACTTAGGTCTTTCACAGCCAAATGCACATGTGTTTCAGCGATGGCCTGTATGTTTTTCTCGCAGAAGTACAACGGCAACAGAGGATTATCCGCATCCCACAGCATTTCAGTCACAAGTTCCACCGCAGTGTTTTCGTCAGCAGCAACGTGCCATCTTGAGTGGCAGCAGGTAACGTGTCACGTAATTTTTGACACATGCTCTGAAGCAGTAACATGTTCCAGCGGCCCTGACTGAGTAACTTCTGTGTCCTTCTCAAGGGTATTTGTGCGTTAATCTAGAGTCGACGGCCGGCGGCCGTGATCAAACCTGGTGGGCTCCGGCATGTGTTAGAAAGCCGCGAGGTGTTGTAACACCGTAAACGGATCGTGACCATGAACCCTTCCCCATCTTGCTGAGTTCTGCGGCCATTTTGTTTCGGGGGTGCTAAAATCGTCAACTACACCGATTATTTTCTCCTAACCGCTGCTTTGCTTTGGTCTTGAGAGAATTCACGATGTTCTCACCGAGTAACTTGTGGACTCCTACATAAAAAAATTTAGCGGGTTCTTTTTGAGAAGAAGCTCCCTTTCTATAATCTCGCATTTTTGAATAAAATCACTCCATCACTTGGACTCCCTTCACGATGGATCCTGTTGGTGACATACTCATCTAGCAGTAGGTTGATCCGGTTGTTGACGCATTTTTCGTGATTCGCCCGAAATCCATTCCTGTTGTGGCCTGATCCACCTCCGATCTTATTCTGGAAGCTGTGGAGGATTGAGTAAAACAGACGGGACTCAGTGGTTTTTGACACTTTCACTTTCTGTGTTAGCCCGTGAGGTATAGTACAGAAGAAACGTACCATCTTTCAACGTGGGTATCACGCGTTTGGCTTGAGCAGCTCGAAGATTTTCGTATAAACACGCCCAATTGCGACACCAAGTGTACGATCTCCTTATCCAGAAAATATTCAGCCTTTTAACAGTGGGTCCCTGTTTTCCGGTTTTCAATATTCCCTATCACCAGTAACCACTGGTAAGTATTTGGCGGGTGCCAATTTGCACTTATTTCCTTTTCTCGCATACATATACATTAGCTGTGGTAGTTTTCTTCCCAGATTCTGTCAGTCTATTGAAGCTAAGACTGTTTTGGACCGTTCAGATAACCCTTCTCCCTCTGAACCCACATGTAAGCACTTTATAACCGAACAAATCATCCGAAAACACTCCATTACACTTCCAATATCTCTCCATTTATTCCTTTTTCAACAAATTAGTGACCTCTTGAGTCCACCAGAATCACACATCACCGGGTGACGGGTATCCTTTTTTATACCTTGTTCCATAAGATCAAAGAGCTGACTGTCTACAAATCGAGAAGTTTATAGATCTGCATCCATCCTATTAAATCTATTAAATCAATCAGTTTGTTTGATTATTTGAAAGAGTTTTTCATGACCTTGAAGCATAGGAACGTGTGTGTGATTAGATTTTAAAAATGACAGACGTATTGCCTCCAAAACATACCGAAGGAACGTACACTTTTGCTAGTCAACCGAAAGCCATTTCCAAACCGAGGAAGTATAAGGAATTAAGGTATACTAATTACATTCGTTGATTAGTCATGATAAGTGAGGATAATTTTGACGTCATGCGCTATGCGAATTTGATGTATGACAGAAGAGTGATTAGAGGGAACACGTATGCTCTTCATTTGCTACCCGCACAAGCTCGAACAGATCCTCTTGAGTTGCAGAGGCAGGTTGAACGTAGACGAAGGGCTATCGAACAAATGAGAGTGAGAGATGAGGTAAGTAATTTTTACTGTCGCTGCTAAAACAGTCCGTTACATTTTATCTCAAAATAGAGGAGTCAACAAATGATTGTTGAGATGGACAGACATCGGTGTTTTCGAAAGTGCATAGGTTGAGCACAGACCCTTTCTCCGCCAGTATTTCTGTTGGAACTGATCTAATAGAATAAAAACCCTGTCATTGATCACAATCGACAATGAAAAGCCTAATCTCAGCACTTTGACCCCGTGCATTATAACCGACCATGAAAAAATAGAGCGTACAGAGAAATACGTCAAGCTAGCGAGGCACGGAGCGAATTGTTTTTAGCCCTGGGCCGGATGTTACAAAAATGGTAGCTTGACTAAAACAAAAGCAAGTGCAAAATAAAAATAATAGAAAATGTGCACATGAGTGCGAATATCAAAATATTATTTATTATAGTCGCTACATTTCCCCTCTTCTCGTCAAGCGGCCAATCAGATGTTACCGTAGTGGAAATGGCGCTGTTGCCACAGCAAACGCGTTTCATTTTGCTTCGTTTTTCGACCAATCCCCAAGTAGTGAAACGTTGCGGGGCTCGTAAGGACCCCGCGCGAGACACGGCGGACCATAAGAAATATTTGCGAGTGAAATTTTTACTCTGGTTTGCAAAATTTTATTTTTTTAAAACCGGTTTCCCGATCATTTTCGTTACGCGCTCGAAGCTTACTGACGCCGCCTATGAGTTATACTGCGAAATATTCGTGAACATTGAAATTTTATTGCATAGTTTACACAATTTCATCAGAAACATACACCACTTGTTATACACGTGTTCAGGAAATTTCTCCCATCGACGTTGAAGCGACTGCACCACCCTTCGATACACACTTCGGAAACCTGCAGAGAGGAATGCAAGAGAAATATGTAGTAAACGGAAGGCATTACTGCAGCAATCAGGTTACAGCAAATGTGTATAAAAAGTGAACGACACAAGGAAGAATTTCCAAATCATCTGTGACTTCATCTACAAAAGATAAGTACTAAATGAACTGCAGCGCCTAAAACAACGCCGTATACATCTCATTTGACTAGCTCAGTCTTGTACAGTATTCGAACATGAACCATAGAAATACAAGTTTTATGGATATCTTGAAATCCAACTTCTCAGTAAATATTTAAAATAGAACAAGAATAAGATAACCATCTGAAAGCACTCTCCGTAAATAACATACGTGAATGCACAGCAGCAGCTAATCTTTCATGTACTTTTTTAGAGGAGCGGAAATGTCCGAATTCCACAACACTTACCTCAGCGAGCTCGAAAGATGTCTGACTTTACGATGCCATTTGAACAAATGCCACTAAATTTGCTGAAAAGATGAATGCAGATGTTGAGGTGAAGTTCATAGGCGTTTGCCTTCAGGATAATCATTTCATAAGATGCTTGATTTCAAGATTTTTCTCAAGGCCCACCAAAACCCGTGGGATACCGGCATAACTTGACGGACAGTGTGCTACATGAGTCAAACATGGAGGTTGTGCTGACCAATAACAGCGTGGCACGCTGCATGCTGAAATCCGCTGTTCTCACTGGTATTTTCGCCGATTATTAGCTCGGTGCTTAACCTGATCGGACCTATATCCCCCCTCGCAGCCATATAACCTAACCAACCGTTTAACCGTGGCACTTCTCCAGATGTCTTCGAAAGAAAAACAATGTGTGCAATGCACAGAAGTAGCATTTATTGAAGTTAACTCTTTAGACATGTAAAAAAATGCGAAACTCTGATGGGCATCCAGGTGGGAAGCGACCGTTTCGCCTAGGTCCACGATCAATTTCTTTTCCTGGAGAAGTTAAACGCCACCACGTTACCGCAAGCTTACCGGGTTGATGTCCTCACTGTCTTGTTAGGAAGCATGTTGAATTTACCGTTTGTACCGTGCGCAATGTAACCATCCTTTAAAGTATTCATTGAGCACACTGTCAGTGGTGGTTGTTTACTCCGTTTTGCCATGTACTTGTCCTGGTTGCGTGAAGAAACAAAGGTGCATGGCAGACCATACCTATTAAAATGCTTTTAGCTGCGTGCGTTTGAATACGAACGTGTTGTGTAAACCAGGATAGGTAATTTGTGTAGCGACTGCTCTTGTCAATCGTTTCATCGTATTACAAAGAAGAGCTGCAACACTATGGCAATGATACTCTGGAAATACTCAGACTAGAAAAACCTCAACGGGTCGTCAATCTCACCACTCACCATAGCGGATTGAAACTATCACTGCAAAATTTTTATGTCAACTTCTAACTGTTACTGAGGTCACGGGCAAAGGCAAATACTGCATGCGTAACAGGACAGTTTGCAAACCAAAATGAGCATACCGTCCACCAGATATTGGTTTTGAAAGGCAATCACGGAGTTTACTCACCAGAGAACGAACGTCAGTTGGCATAGATCTCACCGAAGGATTAATTATTCGTACGAATGCTGTAACCGCTCTTCTGGGGATTTCATGTTCTGAGACTCATTCTTTCAAACATTCTAACACGTTGAAGACTGCTCCACATTCCCCTATGTTTGACCAACTCTCAGTACCTGTGTCATTGAGAACAACTTCACCTAAAGAGAGAACATAGCAAGTGGGAAAACGCTTACTTTTTCTCTGTATTGTCCTAGGGATACCACCTTCAGACCGACCACTGGTGTCCACCGTTAAAATATATCGCCGCTTTCAACGATTGACAATCCCCTCTCATGTTCGATTTCGACATATTCATCACTTGTTGTAATGAACAATAGGAAGGTACATGAGAACTATAGTTGGACACACTGCCGTCCAACACCATTATTATAACAATACCCGGTCAAATTGTTTAAGGCTCACAATGCCGTACCGAACGCAGCCAGTGCACACCACACTGACTAACTAGGACATAATCAAGCTATATGGGGAACATTTTCAAAGATACAGCACGAAAAATTATTTCTACTTATGCATACTGCCCTCTTTGTCTCCACACAATTGTGTGTAATGCTACTAGAGTAGTGCTCTAGAAATCACGTCCCAGAAACGGTGTACGCACAAACCGCAACTCACCTCGGTAATAAAAGCCTCAGGGCTTGCCAACCACCGGTGTACGTATTGATCAGAAGCAGTTCGCGTTCACACATTTACCCACTCATGACTGAGTGCGTCATTCGGCTCCTGTCACAACTATGCCATATGGTCCGACGGATGCATCCGATCGAAAAAACTCACACATACCGATCAGTCCCTACCACCCTGCATCTTCAAACCTCGCACGGTGGGATTACAACACCTTGATTCGTCATCTATGCGACATCGAGCAGCAGCCCTGCGTAGATGGCAACACGCAGCCAATCAAAATTCACCAGCCTAGTGACTCTGAGTTCACGCTTTCTTACGCGGAATTTTTCGCTGATTGTGTCCATAGGGCCCCACGGAGACCACTTAGGTCACAGTCATGCTACTGGAGTAGCGAGGTCCCTAAGTGCTCCCTGAGTGTTCTTTGATTGGTACCTGAGTGTTCCATTTGGGCATTCTAAGAACACTCACGGGACGTGATGGAAAAACTGCGCGCAGCTCTATTAAGCGACTTTAGTAAATGCCGCACAACCGCTGCTTACCTTTAGAGCTCAAGTGCGTTAAGAGGACAACTATCCCCGCAACTTACGTGCAACGCATTGTTCTGCTTCACCGGGGAAAATGGTAAGGCTCATAAGCATGCACACTTTATATCCATCGAAATATTTGCACTAACATTACAATGATAATAATAACGTGGTGCTACAGCATAACGTTGAATATTTCAGCTTCTGGAAATGTCTGCAATTGCGCTGTTATCTTCTTTGATGTCCCTCAACCTGGACTCGTAAAACGATCTTTGGATAGTTCTCTTGAAGTCCGCGTATGATACGCTGGGATAAGCTTTGTTCATGACGGATCCTGCATTGTGGAAGTGATAACTGGTCGTAATGGTATACGTCGGCAATCGCTGCAGCTAACGGTGAACAGACAATCGATATACGATTATTCCTCCTCCCCACTTGAAGGTTTTGCTACTTCGTCAGTAAATAATGTTCTCATCGATTTACTGGTGCATTTATCCATGAATGTACCACTAATACTGGGGACAACAGTGACCTAGGTATCGCGAACTAGAAAAATAGAATGTACCAGCTGCTTGTGCCTTTCAGCATCCACCAACTTCATGTTAAGCAGTTGTATGTTCTCTATAGTTTTATTGGGAAGCGCACAGGGTACATCGGTGTTGTTGTTGGACCGGCAGTTGCGTGTTGGGACCACAATGCAATTATTCATTTGCAAAACACTCGAATTGCTATTGCACCCTGTGCACATAATCAGATTCTTTAATAGCTGTTGTACTTTTACGTGCAGTTTGCTGATTAGGTACTTGTATAGTGTTTGTGTTCTCAAAGTACACATGCGCTTTTACACTTTTCGAACAATGTTTGTGTGGTTCAGTAAATTCACAAAGCATAGGAGCAATAAGACATACATTGCGAGATGCAAGCATTTCGTTTATTCTCATCAGTCGGTTACATAAAACATTCGGTTATATAGGTTAAGCGCGTAGCGTCAAAACAATGAAATGAACGAACTTCACTTGGTTTCAATCAGGCTTCACTGCCACGGCAACGAAATTGATTGCGTCAGTACCTTTTGCCAACAAAGGGCCGGTGCGTGACGCTTGATCAACATTGCCTCTGAGAACGCTAACAATCTAGGGTCGCGATTGCGCAATAGGACTGTGAATGAAGTGTCGGGGTCAACTACATGACCTGTTGCGATTAGGTGTTTGGCGATGGAAGACGCCGGACTTCTGTTCGAGTTTTGGTATGCTGACCCACCTTGAAACATTGTTTGCACTAGCCACTTGGGAATGTGCTCCGCCTTCCTCTGTCGTAAATTTCGGTCCGTTCTGCCGATGTATGAATCACCGCAACTGCAGGTGAACTGGTAAATAACGTGAGAGGCAGAGTTTTCCGAAGAAGAACGATCGGGGCAGTGGAGGCTCATCCTACGGGTGGAGAGTAACAAGCGCAATTCCGCCGCGGGATATGTGCGATCAATGACAGATTTCAACTTTCGACTTACGTCGGTAACGTTGTGGTCACCTGTGTAAGGAAGGTTGATAAAAACCTGTTTTTTCGGCACTAACTGTGGTTGGGAGGCAGTCACTCGCTCCTTGCAATAAATTTCAATAAATTTGGCCGGGTATCCATTCGTGAACAGAACATTCTTTAAGAGCTCCTCCTCAGACTGTAGGCTGTCGGCCGTGCACAGTTTCCTTGCTCGGTGAAAAACAGTTCGTACCAAACTACGTTTGTAAGCCACCGGCGTAAATGAAGAGAACTGTAGGTACTGCCCACTCCATGTGGCTTTTCGATAAACAGACCTACTGAGTGTACCGTCTGAGCGCCT
Source organism: Paragonimus westermani (assembly GCA_008508345.1). Taxonomy (NCBI): domain Eukaryota; kingdom Metazoa; phylum Platyhelminthes; class Trematoda; order Plagiorchiida; family Troglotrematidae; genus Paragonimus; species Paragonimus westermani. Next base: position 41,939 of record QNGE01002160.1, read on the forward strand.
AGAAATAAGGACGTCTAGGAATGGTAATGAGTTATCTAACTCTTGTTCATAGGTGACATGGAGATTTCGATGGGCAGAGTTAAACTGATGTAAAAGGTTCATAAAATGATCAAAATCGGTGAATATTATGATATCGTCGACATACCGTTTATAAAGCAAAGAACGATCAATACAATCTGACATTCCATCTTCGACCATTCCAAGAAAAATATCAGCCAGTGTTGGACCCAACGGGCTACCCATTGCCACTCCGTCAATTTGCTTATAAGCACATCCGTCAAACTCAAATCGAATGTTTTCCGTACAAATAAGAATCAATTCTTTGAGGTAGTCGACAGGAATGGATAAAGAGATATTATGAGACAAAATAAAATTACATAGATAATCAACTGTTTCATGTAACGGAACGTTTGTGAATAGTGATTCAACATCGACGGAGTACATCTTTTGTGCGGAACTCACCGAGATATTATCCAAGATATCACACAATTCAAAAGAATCCTTCAAAGAACGGGAGCTGAGGGTTTTGCGGATGGGGTCAAGGAGCTGAACTAGCCATCGAGCAAGTTTGTGGTAAGGTGAATCATCCATGGCAAGAATAGGTCTCAAGGGGGCACCGGCCTTGTGCAATTTGGGGGTTCCTCTCATACGTGGTGTACGAGTCCCAATTGGTTTCAACCGTTTATACTCCCGCTCACTTATATATCCATGCAGTAGAAGAATTTGCAGCTTCCTCGATATTTGTTTTTCTACTAGAGTGTTATTATCTGACGTGCGATCAGCTTTGAACTTCCTGTCATCAGCCAGGATGGTACCCATTTTCATCACATAATCATGTTTATTCAAGATTACGATGCCGGCGCCTTTGTCTGGTTTCAGAAACACCACGTCCTGCATTTGTCTCAGTTGTTTGATGGCCTCATAATGTTCCGATAGTAGACAACAGTACTGGCGAATGGGTGACAGTATAAACTGGTGCGAGACATCGACCAATTTAGCACGAAACCAACCTGCAGTTTCTGGTGAAGTGGGAGACAGCCCTTTTAGCTGGTCGTGTAGGCTTTCAAACTGAATTTGAGTCGTTAACCGGTTGACTTTCTTCGGCGGGAGTTTGTATTTTAAGCCCAAAGAAAGTACTTCTAACTGTGCTTGTGTAAACTGTTTACTTGACAAGTTGTGGACATGCTTCAGGGCATCACTGGGAAAATTGGGTTTGCTAATGGTGCGATCCAACGAACCTTGGAGACTATGAAGCGTTTTGACCGCGGTTTTCGTAATAGTATCCTTGGCAAAGTTCTCAAACTTTATACGGCACACAAGGTTAAGTTCAGCTAACATAGCATCAAAGCGATGTTGGGTTTCTATAAACTTGTGAAGATTTTCAAGAGCCGTGCTGATATGGGAATTGGCGAGTCTGACAAAATTTTCGTTAGTGATCAACAGTTTTCCTTTCAGCAGATTTTTGAAGAATTCTGATGGAAAGCGACCAGTCCGAATACATTCCTGATAGAAACCAATACGACGATATCATAATATTTACCGATTTTGATCATTTTATGAACCTTTTACATCAGTTTAACTCTGCCCATCGAAACCGCCATGTCACCTATGAACAAGAGTTAGATAACTCATTACCATTCCTAGACGTCCTTATTTCTAGGCGATCAGACGGTACATTCAGTAGGTCTGTTTGTCGAAAAGCCACATGGAGTGGGCAGTACCTACAGTTCTCTTCATTTACGCCGGTGGCTTACAAACGTAGTTTGGTACGAACTGTTTTTCACCGAGCAAGGAAACTGTGCACGGCCGACAGCCTACAGTCTGAGGAGGAGCTCTTAAAGAATGTTCTGTTCACGAATGGATACCCGGCCAAATTTATTGAAATTTATTGCAAGGAGCGAGTGACTGCCTCCCAACCACAGTTAGTGCCGAAAAAACAGGTTTTTATCAACCTTCCTTACACAGGTGACCACAACGTTACCGACGTAAGTCGAAAGTTGAAATCTGTCATTGCTCGCACATATCCCGCGGCGGAATTGCGCTTGTTACTCTCCACCCGTAGGATGAGCCTCCACTGCCCCGATCGTTCTTCTTCGGAAAACTCTGCCTCTCACGTTATTTACCAGTTCACCTGCAGTTGCGGTGATTCATACATCGGCAGAACGGACCGAAATTTACGACAGAGGAAGGCGGAGCACATTCCCAAGTGGCTAGTGCAAACAATGTTTCAAGGTGGGTCAGCATACCAAAACTCGAACAGAAGTCCGGCGTCTTCCATCGCCAAACACCTAATCGCAACAGGTCATGTAGTTGACCCCGACACTTCATTCACAGTCCTATTGCGCAATCGCGACCCTAGATTGTTAGCGTTCTCAGAGGCAATGTTGATCAAGCGTCACGCACCGGCCCTTTGTTGGCAAAAGGTACTGACGCAATCAATTTCGTTGCCGTGGCAGTGAAGCCTGATTGAAACCAAGTGAAGTTCGTTCATTTCATTGTTTTGACGCTACGCGCTTAACCTATATAACCGAATGTTTTATGTAACCGACTGATGAGAATAAACGAAATGCTTGCATCTCGCAATGTATGTCTTCTTGCTGTCTTGATGAACTGGATAAAGGGAACTCAGTGTTTCAAAGCATAGGAGACCGAATTTCACCACTGGTTGCCTCGTGATGTATTCTGTTTGCAACTGTCATTCGTTCCACATTTCACCTAGTTATGTACACGTGTACTTTTCAGACAACCATTTGAATACAGTTTCCCACAAACTATCATTTCAAGAGACATGCATACTTTCCAGTTTGGCTAATTGTTGCCTACGCCGTATACACAAAGAGATATCTGGATGTTTTCTCGTTATTCACGTCTCTTTGATTCAGATCCACAATCCACGTTGTTTCCTAGAAATATGCCAATGTTGTTATATATTCAGAGACCGTATTTATTCAGAGGGCCGTATTGGAGTTAGTAGAAAGTTCTTGTACACATACCTGTTGTATGGTATGTTTATCTTGTGTTCACTGTAGCCACCACTTCAGATATTTCTGCAGCATATTTTCATGAGTGGCTGCGTGTCACCCGTCTTGTGTACTCCATCTTACAACTCAGGTTCCGTACCAGAAAGTGTCTAATAAGAAGGAATCCACAGCGGGTTGTTTGAATGCGAAGATGTTGTGCGTTTTCTAGCGGGTTACTTGTTCCTCCACCCTTCTTACCGTTAGCTAGCTGACCATATTTTTAAATTAGGCCTTAAAATTAGGTGCGCTGATATCCCGAGAATCAATCTGAATGGATGAAATCTAGGCACCAGTATGACCACTTATTGTAGCGAAATAAAATGATTAAGGTCTTTTTACCTCAGTATTGACGATGAAAGTAACGATAACAAACTCGTCTTTCCGCTTGCAAGTCGGTAAATCTCAGCAACCATATTTTTCTTAATCACTGCTAGCTTGCCCATTGCATCGCGCAAAGATTTCATCAGTACATTTTTTACCATGAGAATACTTTGTAGAGGTGGTTCACGTGCCATTTTTAGCCTGTTGCCTTTTTATAGTGAGCAGTGTTGAATAACATGAATTACGCGAGTTACTCTTCGTCAAAAATTCTTCTAAGTCGCTCCTCGTATACAACTGTAATTTGATTACCACGCATTCAACTGACCTGGTCATTTAGAATCACTTTGATGAGCAAACCATTAGGATGTCTGAGGAGATTGGACGGATCATCGGAGCTTGCGGACTTTTTGATTTTGGAACAGGCTTTCTTGATATCTTTTTAAGAAATGATGTTTTTTGTTTGTCTGCGAATTGATTCGCATCGTCATATTACAACTGATATTTAGAGGGTAGACCACTAGTTAATATGTAATCACTTGATAGACAGTTGCTCGCCATGCAGCTTTACACCAAGTCGTTTTCTGGAATTCAACTAAATTGTAATGTGAATTAACCTCGCTTAATTTTGGTTAACAGCAGGCAAAAGAAAACATGGTATCATCGACATGTGATTTCATGTGCTTTTGCCTGTCTATAGTGTGCACTGCTGGAAAACCAGCTGCCGTTATTGACAGACAATTCCTTGCCGTGATTTGCGTTACGTTTGGTCCCACAGTGGAAGTATATTGCATCCATATCCAATAAGCCGAATAATACTATTAGTGGCGAGTAAGAAATTATATGTCAAGAAATGGGAATTTGAAAAAAGTTGAAAATTACAAGCCTAATATTTTTTTGTTAGATACGCGTAAAACTGGAGATGAAATAAACCGAAAACCAAAACACATTTAAAAGATACAACTAACTTCGTCGTCGGGGCCATCACTGACAAAGATGTAAAACAAACAGGATCTAATTCTGTGCACACAAAAATGAACGATGTTTTTAAACTTTTCACAGTAAACAGAAAGTTTCCTGAGGTCATTACTGATAGCGTCAACATTCACGTGGCACGCTGTGATCAGAAAACAATTTATATGACTTGGTACATTCAAAAAATATTTTATTGATGTTCGTACGTTGTTGTTTGCATGTGGTTGTAATTATTTCGGCGTTAAAATATTCACCGATAACAACTCCGATCACAAAAGTGTGCTCTTTTTTCATCCACGGTACAGCCACACACATCGCACACTAGGTTACACACTAAATTTAACGTCTGTTTAATATGATGAACGTTGGATTCAAGCAAAAATGCCGAACGCCTCTCTGGTGAACTATGATATACAATGTTATTTGCCAAATTTATCAGTAAGTAACCGTTGCATATCATTCCTTCTGTCCGATAAATGTGGATAAAAGTTATGAAAAATTTATGCAAGTGGCAAATATCGTATCCATGTAGTGCACTATAGCGCGTAGGATAAACCGGGAGATAGTAGCCGACGGAGCAAAGTAGTGGTCAAAAACAGCCTCTGACTACCCCAAGTGAATGCAGGCTATTTCACTGAGTTCAGTGACCAAAAATGAACGAATGCAACAGGACAGTTACGAGAGTTTTAGCAAGTTATAGTAATAAAGAGCTTGACTCACAGAAAGTATTCAAGAGGACCACCACAATATTCCAAATTACCAGTATCCGGGAGGTGAGGATATTCCGAGATTACCGTGGGTGGCTGAAACGCGGTCGGTGCTGTGATGATGTTCGGAGTACAACGGAGCTAAAATGGATGAGATCCGTGTAGTATCGTCAAGCAACAACGCCACAGGTAGATGAGTAGAAAGACGTGCGTGCAAAAAACTTTATTCTTATCGCAAGGTCATTTTTAATCAATTCGAACAACCTGCAGAGATGACGCGAAACGTTGTTGTACAATAGTGAAGCATCGTTGGTGAAAAAACCAAGGCGAAATCTCTACAGCAATCAGTAAAGCTCGTGAAGTTCTAACAAAGATGTCACTAATTAATGCACAGAGTCCTATGTATGGACGACTCTGTCGAAACTTGCGAGCTCTGTTATCCCTGAGGTGTGGCTCTCTCCAGTATAATCGTTTGAATCCTTCGGCAAGCAACCAGGAGCAGTGGATTATGCATAATTCAGCGCTTTCAACCGTGTGCAGCGCAAATATCATGCCATTTTTATGAAGGGGGTTCTACCATGTCGATGTGGGTTTTCGAATCACATGACAACAAGCGGAATACATCAAATAACAAAAGGTTCTACGGAAAAACTCGTGTCAGTATTTTACATTTAGTAGAAGGCACAACGAAATGCATTCAGTCAGAACAAAAAACTTTAAAATTGCAGTCGTCTACTAAAACAAGTGAGTGCGTAGTGGACCAATATGTGCACGTAAGAGTACGTTTGTACTTGTCATTCTAAACTGTAACACTTAGTTTAAACGGTGAGCTGGAAAGAAAAAATTCAAAGCTACCACTCGACAGTTTACAGTATCTGTCACTTTCAGTGCGTATTTTCTCAGTTTACCTTTTAAAGAATGAGTTGACCATGAACTGTTAAGTAATGCTATCCTGGCAAACGTATAGGCAGAAAGGACTACATATATTGCACAAAAGACAACGTCAAATGCAAAATTTTGCTACATCCCATAAGGCGCACTCGATTGAAAAAATGAAACAACAACTTACGGACATTTTTGAGTAAATTCCGGGTTTGCAATAAAATGAAGCATCGGGAAAGAGTCAAAAAAGGAAACGTTATAATGAACAGACGAAGAGATTAACAAGAGAATTGAAAAACTGGATGAATTTCAAAATATGGTTTAATGTAGCCTTTGTGCCTTGGTATGCACATTTTTATCGCTCCAAATTTTCACCGGTGTGCCTTTTAACTTCCACTTCAAACGACCGTATGAATTGTATGGACTTAGTCACTTGTGTGCTATTACTCACTCACTCCACGACTACCAAATTCGCCACTCTGTCCCACTTCCGAACACCCATTGGTATTATCAGTTTGTGTGTCACTTTCAAGAGTATCAGCCCTTTACTACAGTCTGTACAGTGTTTGCAATGTCTTCTTGTGTAGGTCATAATTGCAAATATTTGTATGATCGATCAACGCTATCATTTTCCGACAGCGGCGGGCACTATTTATCAATTCAATTGTTAGTACAACCAAGCCGGTTTTTCCGCCGATTTTTTTCCAACTATTGATACCATTCTCCACCTCCAATCCGCTGTTTACTGCTGTTCATCTTGATTTATCTTTCACATTTTGCCATCTTTACCCCTCCAGTCGGCTGTTTACTGCTGTTCTTTTTGATTTATCTTTCACATTTTTATCTTCCTCCAGCTTTTTAAGGTCTGGTTGTTGCCTCTTACTGGTTCATTAATTCTCGCAATGTTTAGGTAGAACGCCGTACACATGTGTCTTACTAATGGGCACGTTCACTACACTAGAAGCAGCTGACAGAGGAACGCTGCCCTCATCCTGTGCAATCTGTTATCACCACCATACAAGCTGTCAATATTTTTCTCACAAGGTTGCATCTGTTGTTGCCACATGTGCTTCCTTCTCTAGGTTAGGATACACGTTACGAAATTAAGGATTATTTAAAGGCTACTAGTAAAACTCAAGAAGGATTGAGAAATTACAAATAGCACCGAGCCGTTGTCACAAAGAGATTACCAAAACAAATAGCAAAAAGTGGCCTTCCAAGGTTTTGGTACCATGTAGCTTTTGTCCTATCGCTGACCCGCTTAATGGACCAATACTTATTATCGTTTTTCTGAGGACACTGAAACTTTAGAACTACCTGTAAACATCCAAGTTTTTTTCAACTGATTTTGTAACCAGTAAATATTATGTTACTAATGGGTAGTCGGGGATTTGGTTTATTTTTGAATTGAACATCACTCACATTTGATCGGAATCTTCGCATCCAGATAAACTTTCCAGTCAGCCTCTTTCGAAAAGAAGCACTAGANACTTAAAATAACGCCCTTTTTAGAACCACGTAGCAGATCGGTTAACGGCTTCAGAAGCTGTGAGCAGTGAGGAATAAAACGACGGTAATAGTTAACAACTTCAATGAACCGTTGAAGTTTTTTGATGGAATCAGGAATGGGGTACTCTTGCAGCGCTTGCACCTTGGTGTCTAAGGGTTTGATGCCAGTTGCGTCTATAAAATTTCCAAGGAACTCAAGAGACGAGACGCCAAAAACGCACTTTGCTAAATTGATGGAAATCCCGTATTCATTCAACCGCTCCGGCAAAAGACGAAGATGCGTTTCATGTTCTTTGGGGGAACGACTGGCAACCAAATCATCGTCGAGGAAAACAAAGACAAAATCCAGACCACGTACAACTTGATCCATGAAACGCTGGAATGTTTGGGCTGCATTCCAAAGTCCGAAGGGCATTCGAAGGAACTCATACAAACCAAAAGGAGTTGTGACCGCGGTCTTGGATATGTTTTCTTCAGCGACGGGAATTTGGTAATATGCACGCACAAAGTCGATTTTAGCGAAAATACCCTTAGAATGTAGAGTTAAGGAAAAATCGTGGATGTGGGTAATGGGACAACGGTCTGGTAAGGTGGCATTGTTGAGCGCTTGGAAATCACCACATGGTCTCAAATCACCCGTTGTTTTCTTAGGGAACAAATGTAAAGAGTAAGACCATGCACTCTTAGATGGACTGATGATGCCAAGTTGAAGCATGTGGTCAAATTCCGCCTTGGCAATCTTCAGGTTTTCGGGAGGGAGACGTCTGGGGCGAGCGCTTACTGGCTGTCTCTTGGTAACGATGGTGTGTGTAACGTCGTGTTTCAAAGAATGTGGGTGATACGACGGATTTATGAGCTGCAGGTAGTGCTGGATCAGTTGGGAATATCTTGAGGGTTTGGGCACCGCCGTGTGGACTCCGATGGAATTCATGGTGGTTAATTTGCCTTTAGCACTCAAGGAAGTCAAGCTGTCCAGAAGCGTGTGGTGTTGAATATCAACCAAGAGACCAAAGTGGGATAGGAAATCGGCACCCAGAATTGCGGTCTGAACGTCTGCTACCAGAAAAATCCAGCGGAACTGACGTCATAGTCCAGGGTCAAGAGTGAGCGAACGTCGACCGTACATCTGTATCGAGGTTTCGTTAGCGGCTTGTAAGGAGCAAACGGACTGACAACGCTGGTGGTCGCCTACGGTGCACGGAATTACGCTTACCTGAGCGCCGGTGTCGATCAGGAAGTTGTAGCCTGTGGATCTGTCTGGGATGTAAAAAATGCGACATTTGAAGGAGACACAAGGCACAGCCGTCGCCATCACTGGCCGGTCACTGAGTTTCCCTGTGTGGTCGATAAAGTAGTAAATGTGCAGGGCTGAGTGCACTTCTTTGCCCAGTGGCCGGAGGTATGATGATACCAACAATACTTTTGATCGTTGTGTGCTAGTACCGTTGGACATCGGGAAGGTGTTGTAGGTCGACCACGTGATCTGCGCGACCGGGAGTGCAGAATGTGAACCAATGACTGGACCTGTTTGATCAAACACTCTACCTGATGTCGCAAATCGTCATGAGGTTGGTTAACAACTATGTTTACTCACAGGGGATTATGTTGAACATCCAGCATTTTGTCAGTTACATCTGCAAGCTCCTCTATAGGCACAGCACTGCTGAATGTGGCCAGAATCTCACGAGTTGATGATGGTAGATTTTTCATCCATAACTGTCGAAAAATGGTGTCATCCATCTTCCTGCCTCCGAGAAACTGTTTCATGTGTCGTAGCAGCTGGGATGGTTTGCGGACACCTAGCTTAATTTAGTAAAATATGTGGTTCAGCTTCCGCTGTTCAGAAACACCTACCCTGCTAACTGAGGCGTATTTCAGCTTATCGTACGGTTGGTCTTCAGGCATGTTGTCAGTGAGATCCGAGACCTCTTCGGCGATTTCAGTAGAGATGGACTGAACTATGTAGGAGTATATCATGGTCTGTAACTTAATGCGCCTCGTTCGAAAGAGAGCTCGAACATTTCCGAACCAAAAACGAGGGTTACTGACTCCAAATTCAAGCAGTTTGATGTGCACGGATGCGATCAGCTGCTCAGTTGAATCGTCGTAGTCGGACATAGCAGCAGCGGACGCTCCTTAATGGGGCAGTGAAGAAGTTGTGGTGATTAAACCGAACGCCGAAAAAAAAATTACACAGTAGGTGAGGAAACAACGAGTTCGCCGGATAATGACGACGGGAAAATGTGAGAAATCGACCAATTCGGACTTACTAATTTGTAGTGGTCAAAAACAGCCTCTGACTACCCCAAGTGAATGCAGGCTATTTCACTGAGTTCAGTGACCAAAAATGAACGAATGCAACAGGACAGTTACGAGAGTTTTAGCAAGTTATAGTAATAAAGAGCTTGACTCACAGAAAGTATTCAAGAGGACCACCACAATATTCCAAATTACCAGTATCCGGGAGGTGAGGATATTCCGAGATTACCGTGGGTGGCTGAAACGCGGTCGGTGCTGTGATGATGTTCGGAGTACAACGGAGCTAAAATGGATGAGATCCGTGTAGTATCGTCAAGCAACAACGCCACAGGTAGATGAGTAGAAAGACGTGCGTGCAAAAAACTTTATTCTTATCGCAAGGTCATTTTTAATCAATTCGAACAACCTGCAGAGATGACGCGAAACGTTGTTGTACAATAGTGAAGCATCGTTGGTGAAAAAACCAAGGCGAAATCTCTACAGCAATCAGTAAAGCTCGTGAAGTTCTAACAAAGATGTCACTAATTAATGCACAGAGTCCTATGTATGGACGACTCTGTCGAAACTTGCGAGCTCTGTTATCCCTGAGGTGTGGCTCTCTCCAGTATAATCGTTTGAATCCTTCGGCAAGCAACCAGGAGCAGTGGATTATGCATAATTCAGCGCTTTCAACCGTGTGCAGCGCAAATATCATGCCATTTTTATGAAGGGGGTTCTACCATGTCGATGTGGGTTTTCGAATCACATGACAACAAGCGGAATACATCAAATAACAAAAGGTTCTACGGAAAAACTCGTGTCAGTATTTTACATTTAGTAGAAGGCACAACGAAATGCATTCAGTCAGAACAAAAAACTTTAAAATTGCAGTCGTCTACTAAAACAAGTGAGTGCGTAGTGGACCAATATGTGCACGTAAGAGTACGTTTGTACTTGTCATTCTAAACTGTAACACTTAGTTTAAACGGTGAGCTGGAAAGAAAAAATTCAAAGCTACCACTCGACAGTTTACAGTATCTGTCACTTTCAGTGCGTATTTTCTCAGTTTACCTTTTAAAGAATGAGTTGACCATGAACTGTTAAGTAATGCTATCCTGGCAAACGTATAGGCAGAAAGGACTACATATATTGCACAAAAGACAACGTCAAATGCAAAATTTTGCTACATCCCATAAGGCGCACTCGATTGAAAAAATGAAACAACAACTTACGGACATTTTTGAGTAAATTCCGGGTTTGCAATAAAATGAAGCATCGGGAAAGAGTCAAAAAAGGAAACGTTATAATGAACAGACGAAGAGATTAACAAGAGAATTGAAAAACTGGATGAATTTCAAAATATGGTTTAATGTAGCCTTTGTGCCTTGGTATGCACATTTTTATCGCTCCAAATTTTCACCGGTGTGCCTTTTAACTTCCACTTCAAACGACCGTATGAATTGTATGGACTTAGTCACTTGTGTGCTATTACTCACTCACTCCACGACTACCAAATTCGCCACTCTGTCCCACTTCCGAACACCCATTGGTATTATCAGTTTGTGTGTCACTTTCAAGAGTATCAGCCCTTTACTACAGTCTGTACAGTGTTTGCAATGTCTTCTTGTGTAGGTCATAATTGCAAATATTTGTATGATCGATCAACGCTATCATTTTCCGACAGCGGCGGGCACTATTTATCAATTCAATTGTTAGTACAACCAAGCCGGTTTTTCCGCCGATTTTTTTCCAACTATTGATACCATTCTCCACCTCCAATCCGCTGTTTACTGCTGTTCATCTTGATTTATCTTTCACATTTTGCCATCTTTACCCCTCCAGTCGGCTGTTTACTGCTGTTCTTTTTGATTTATCTTTCACATTTTTATCTTCCTCCAGCTTTTTAAGGTCTGGTTGTTGCCTCTTACTGGTTCATTAATTCTCGCAATGTTTAGGTAGAACGCCGTACACATGTGTCTTACTAATGGGCACGTTCACTACACTAGAAGCAGCTGACAGAGGAACGCTGCCCTCATCCTGTGCAATCTGTTATCACCACCATACAAGCTGTCAATATTTTTCTCACAAGGTTGCATCTGTTGTTGCCACATGTGCTTCCTTCTCTAGGTTAGGATACACGTTACGAAATTAAGGATTATTTAAAGGCTACTAGTAAAACTCAAGAAGGATTGAGAAATTACAAATAGCACCGAGCCGTTGTCACAAAGAGATTACCAAAACAAATAGCAAAAAGTGGCCTTCCAAGGTTTTGGTACCATGTAGCTTTTGTCCTATCGCTGACCCGCTTAATGGACCAATACTTATTATCGTTTTTCTGAGGACACTGAAACTTTAGAACTACCTGTAAACATCCAAGTTTTTTTCAACTGATTTTGTAACCAGTAAATATTATGTTACTAATGGGTAGTCGGGGATTTGGTTTATTTTTGAATTGAACATCACTCACATTTGATCGGAATCTTCGCATCCAGATAAACTTTCCAGTCAGCCTCTTTCGAAAAGAAGCACTAGACTCGAGTTTCGCTCTCATTAGAGCTCATCAGTAGTGCATATCTTTGCCACGGCAGGGATTTGAACTGCGGCCATTCCAATCATGAGGCAACCGTGTTAACCACTGCGCCATTGACCTCACATTAGGCACGACCGAATTATCAAATCTGAACGCTCAACAACTCTCGCTTGTGAGCAATGATCAGGTTGCCCGATCGTCTCGAGAGGAGACACAGTAACTGTCCTGTTAACTCCAATCAATAACCCCGCGATTAGGACTTCCAAGACAGGTCGAAATCTCCGATCTCATCAAACCTGCAAGGCTGGAAGGTCTATCTTAATGCGAACGCTGCGATCAAATGTGAGTGATGGTCAACTTGAAAATAAACCAAATCCCCGACTACTCATCAGTAATCTAAAATATCATTCATAAGGCATTGAGGTAGTGCAGATGAGTGCGGCATTTTGAGCAATCGCTTACTGTAATCACAAAATGTAAGAGTACAAGACGAAAGTATCAAAAGTGTGGGTTAAACAAAATAATACAGATATAGGTGCGTCACCAAATGCGGTGCGTTACGACCTTGGACAGTGTATCTTGCGAGTGATTTGAGTGACCGTAAGTTTTGCAACTAGAAGCCCGAAACCTGCAAACCTTAATTAGGTAACTAGTTAAGAATTATATTTTACGTATTTTGACCACCGTACCCTGACGGTCACGTAGGTTTGTCTAACTATCAGTGGTCTCAGTATATAATGCCTCACGTGGTCAACGTTTAAATGACTTAAGGAGCACGTGATCTAGCCATCGCAAGCTGCGCAACATGATTAGTTGATCTGTGGATTACGTAAGTTCAGTGTTCTGAAGTGCGTAATGACGAAAGGCTGTGTTGTCTCCTCCAGTTATCCCAGTAGATATGCGTCAACTGGAGGAGACAACGATGACCATACACTACACGTTTGTTGATTTCTTCAACGCAAACAGACCGCGCTTCTGAACCACAGAGAAAAATAGAGCACACGCATGCATTACACATTACTCCTTTCCGTGGCAACTGGACACCACTTTGACACCACATATGACTCGGGTTGATAAGTTGGTAGCAACTATCATTGCCATGCTCGTTGATTTTCCACCAACAACATTACAAGCTAAAGATCTTGTATTGACATTCTTCATACCAATGGTAGTGTCACACTCACGACAGGCCGATGGTCACAAATGCACCTTCTGCCAGCGGGTAACACTTCAACTAAACTAACCAATTTATGTAGACAACTAGGCCTACCAATCGTGATCCACAATGTTTCAATGCCTGTGAAATCAAACGCAAAAGCGATTAAAATGACTGGTTATCACCACGGCATTCATAATGGAGCTGACGGGCGACAAACTCTATGTCAGTAATACCATGACTGAGATGAAGTTACTCTGCTTTTTGGGAGCATTTATCTCAAAGATTTCCACGGTGAACACTACTAACATTTAATCGCGATCTTCGCATTCAACTAGACTTTCCAGCCAGTCCTTTGTAAAAAGAAGCACTAGACTCGAGTTTCGCTCTTGATAGAACTCGTCAACAGTACATATCTTTGCAACAGCTGGGACAAGAATGCCGACCACGCTTTTATGAGGCAACGGTATTGGCCAGTGTGCCACTGAATTCACACCAGGCTCGACCAAATTGTCATGTCCGAACACTCAACCACATTCGCTGGCGAGTAATTGTCGGGTTGTCACATCTTTTTGAGAAGGAACACAGTAACTGTCCCGTTAACTCCAAATGTGATTGATGTTCAACTTGAATTTAACCAAACCCCTGATTACTCATCAGTACTCTAGGATTTTGATATTGAGTTTGCTGAGCAGAAACCTTGAGAGAACCTTTCTATCAGTCCTCTACTTGCTCCCTTTATCTACAAACAAAGGAATAATGAGAGCACCTTTGAGCCCATCGGCTGGGTCCTCAATAAAAAGAGCAAACGCATCGTTACTAATTTAGACTAAACTTGAGGTAATTGCACTTCCGTCATCAAAACAGTCCTAACGTTTCTCACACCCAAAACAGATTGCTCTCATGGTTACTACTGTGATTTGCTCTCTGAGACCGTCCTATATGTAGTCAATCATAGTGGATGTGGAAGAAAAGCTTAAACGAAAAGCGGCTGCAAGTTAGACACTAATTCCTATCTTTAGGTTTTCTAATCGTCTAAGCTTCAGCCTATAGTGCTTGCCCTTAATCTCCTGTGAGTTTTGTTGCGTACGGCCCCATACATCACTCGTGTGCAACCTAATTCAAGAATGTCGCGTTGTCATGAAATCACGTGCTCAAGCAAATTGTGACTGTTTTGTGAACGAACCCACATTATGACTTTGTCAAAACACCCAGCATGAATGTGATGCTCGCGACAACCGGGTTATGGACAGCAATTAAAAATGGAGCTAGCGATCACTGGTCTCAGTGAGGTCCAGTTATGTGGTCATGTCGCTGATTTAAGTTCAAACTCTGCGTTGAAATCGGCTAATTCTTCGAGTTAATCAAATTGTGATGAAGGATGGATCATATAACTGGTCCATTTTATTATCAGTCTGATGATGATTAGACCATGGATACTAATAACAACGGCAAAACCGTCACGACCGATCTGAAGGCAGATGGACAAGATTTCATGGTTGATGTTATTTGGTTCCCTACAATTAATATACTGATGTCAGTAGCAAATGTAAAACAGACAGTGTGCTACTAAACATCTTCTGCTGAATAAGGAGAGATTATCAATAAGTCTGGCAGTTTGATGCCACTCCGAACAGCTCGTTCCGTACCAGAAAATTTGTTCAATAGGGCGATATGGAATTCTAAAGTGAAAGTTTGTAATATTTTTCTAATTTGCACAGGCATGCACAGCTTTCTTTTAGAGGATGAAAAGCAAAAGTACTCAATTCATTAAATAAGTTACAAGATTGGCCGTGACCTAAATATAAACCCATTCATATGACTAGCCAGTGTTGACTCACCCGGTACAATGCACACAGAGTTCGATTTATGTCATCGTTAGAAAAAGTAGTTACATGCTACTACTGAGTGTCATCCAGTAAGGCGCATACGATGAGATGTTGTGTGTGCCATGGTAAGTTCATTAAGTCTGAAGAACAAGCGACTGTCGTAGTTTTAGACAGATAAAAGTGTATGCATAAGATTTCTCCGAATTCCGTTGTTGTAAGTGGTGCAATTAAAAATGAATTTGAGAACAGATAAAATGTAGTATTTTCCGCATATAAAACTAAACCCGAGGAAGATGGCTAAACGAGTTAGAAGGTCAAAATATGTTGGGCGTGACTGCTTGAAGGACCAGATTCATGACTGAATAACTGTAAAGGAACATCGACAGCACAGTTACTCCATAGAGCCAGATAACCAGTCCCTCCATTGACACAGAGTTCTTCGGTAGTGAAACACTTGCCTGCGTTGAGTGCACCGAAAGGAACCACATATAAATAAAGTATTACGGTTCCTGATTTTATTGGTAACTAATGAGGAAGTCAATTTATTCCAAATATATGCAATTCAGCTCAGAATGTAGAGAGCTAGTTCTCACATCTTAAAAAGTGGCGATAGTCAGCGATCAGTAGAAATTTAATTTGAATCACCGTGAGGTAGGGAGGTGGTACTGACATGACCTTAAAAAGGGGATAATGTACTATTGTAACGAACTAGTGATAGGCGATCGTTACTGATATATGGAGCGCTCATAACCATGAATGTGACTAAACTGGCTAAGCTGGATGTGAATTAAAACTGAACTCATGTTATTAACATATTACGAAGGTTCCTCTTGTCATTTATGACGTCACAAGCACCGAAGGTAGTCGTTTATTATCATGGCATTACTCCATACACGTAAGGTGCTGGGTGGAAAGATGATGACCTGGTGCAGGGAGTTGGAGTCTTTCACAAAGAGGTTGGTCACTGTATATCGGGTCCGTCTTCTGGGTTGGGGACCTCGCGACTCATAGAGTTGGTGGCTTGAGATGTTAGATGAGAAGGCGGCTAACCGAGCTCAGTGACGTGAATGTTGTTGTTGTTGGGCCAAGCTGTCTGTGAAATGAGTGCACTTAATGAGGCGGGACAATGAAAGCCGTAAGGAAACTGTCTTGCTGACAACTCCTTACTTTCACTTACAGCTCGGTTGTATGTTTGCAAGATGTAGGCACTTTGATGTTGAATGTGTGAATATAAACGTAACTAGTTTTTAGTGATCAGGTTCCTTCCTGTCGCTTTCTTTTGTTCTTTTCTCTTGCTCAGTAGATTTGTTTTTTCCTAGTCATGTTTGTTTGACAGTTAAGTACCAGTGTAAACCATTGAGGTATGGCTATCTGTGATGAAGATGATGACGATGGTCAGAAAAAGATATTCTTGTTCTTCCCGCTACTACAGCTTCGTCCGTCTTCGCCACTTCCGTTGGAGGGGCGCCTGCACAAACCAGTTCAGACAGAGTTATACTTGGAACAGTTGACTGACTTGGTCGAGGAAACCGATATGGATTGTCAGACTGATGCGTTCTTGAACCGGCCACCATCACCGTTATACGTGCCGTCCAAAATTGGAGCAGACGCGGAAACGCAGATTTACGAGGGCGACGTAAGTTTGGAATGCGAACACTATCTTCAAACTGTGACGAAAAGGAGTTAATGGTGTGAACATTTTGACGTAACTAACGACCTAAATTGAAAATTGAGATAAAATCTACGGGAAGACATTGGAGAGCTTTCCGTTACTGTGGACTGTACAGACAACTCAAAACAGTGTGCTAGTATTACCGTCAAAAGTTCAAAACGCTTAGGTAGTTCCTCGAGGATAGGAATTTTAGTGTTGCTCAATAAGCTGTTCCAGTTGCCAGTCAGCTAATGACCCTTAAGTGATCCTTGTTTAATCAGTATGAATAATTACCCAGGTTAGCAGTTCAAAGACTCGGTTGACTAATCCCGTAATACCAGACGAAATTGAACAAGTCCTGAACTTCTCGAAATTACTTGTCAAAACAAGATTATGACGTATTTTGTTCCGTGCGTTGACAGGAGCAGTAGACAGTTGAAACAGACTTTCGGTTACCAAGGCTAGTTGCGTGTGAATCATAGCCAGACTTATGCACACTCAAACGGGGTAAGATTTGACAAAAGTTGTGGTGACCACACCGTATGTACATCTTGCTAATCATCATCCAAAGGCAGGTGTAAAATACCTTGCATAGGCGTCCTCATTGGTTACGCTTCTAAGGGTTGTCAAAGCTAATCTGCAGGCAGTCAAAAGAAAACCGCACTGATGGCTTCTTACTTCGCTTTCCCACCTGTCATTGACTCCCTTGCTGACAAGCTGTATAACGGAGATGGTAAGTCCGATGAGATCCAGCTTCAAATTTCTAGGCTTTGGCTGGATTCAAACTAGCGGTAATAATGGTGGGTCTCCATGCATGTTCTCCATGTATGTTCTCCATGTATGTTCTACCAATGGCTCCGAATCTCACATAGAAGAGTTTGTAACGCGTAGATGTACACCGTTCTCTTCACTGGTTCAAGTGTAATTAACGTGTGGGCTATTTTATAATTATGCTGCACCTAGGCTACATTTGTTTAATTACTACAATACATACGCATGGTTGGTCTCACAAGACCAAGAGTGTCACTCAACAATAACTCACTGTGCAATCTTACACACAGCTGTACTAATGAGGTTCAACGATGTATGACTGAATCTTCAATGATTACTACCTAAAGTGCATGATTCCACACCCCGTGCCTTATTCTGCAAATGTCGCAGTTTCTCACACATTTCACTCAGACGTAAATAAGAGATTCTCTTTTGTAATCACAGCTCATCACAACTCAAATTGTTTTTAGCCTGCAAATTTTGGACATTTAAAAGTTCTTATCTGCGTAGCAAATCGGAACTGTCCTATTTGGTAACTGTGTACACATCTCAACCTGATGTGGATGTTGAAACTTTTAACTGAATTATGACCTCCAACTTTCATACATCCAGTCGGATTTACTTTACTCACATGCACTGTAATCTAACTACGTACCAGGTGTCGTTTGAGCACCGTGTATATACCACTCGTATGTGAGCCTAACAACACGGAGCGTACGTTGCAGTGTATCACATGCTCAGGAGAACGCAGATCACGCAGTCTAAGAAGGACAGCGTTTTTGCGTTCGGATAGAGAGGTACATTGGTTTTCGATATATCGAAAACCGGATGCAACCACTTGATTCACTGGTGCACCATCTTTAACGCTCGTGTTACGTAAGATACAAAGAACGAGGCCATCGATTGTGAGTTTGCTGTGCTCATACTAGAGGGGGCCAACAACAGAAACTTTGAATAGCTTGTTGAATGAATAGGTTACCAAGGGTGGTCAGTCACCAGTTGTTCAAAAACAACCGCTTGCAAAACCCTGAACAACATGTCCGTTTCGGTTAGCAAACAATCAAGGAACCTCAGATGTGCTGATTACTGTAGGCACAAAGAACTGTCTTTAGTAGACCAATGAGGGGTAGTGGTCTTCGGTGATACACAAGGTCAGTTGCATAAATTTGATGTCTCGGTGCACCAGTGGCGTGATTCGGACAAGAGCTAACTGTTTGCAGTCTGTGCCGATTTGGAAGTGGCCCACTGGTTATCAGGTGTGTCTTCAGGGTCAGCAGTAGCAGTTAACTAGCCTTTTTGATAGAAGATCACTGTACACGACAACGTGTTCAAGTGGCTTGGCCTAATACATACTGACAACGACCGCTTCTTCAGAATGAAGACCATTCGGCTCACATTGCCAAAAGGACACAAATCTAACCCACATGACAGAACATTATCCAGCGTCCTGGCTTACGCACAGTCCGGATCGAAATCTACTCGAGGATCTCTGGAGTTTGTACGCTGAATATTTGTACGTTAACGCAACTTGTGTATGGAAAATAAAGCAGAAGGGTGTTAATAAGAAAACTCGGGGGTAAATTTCACGGCCGCACTTACACCCCTTAATGAATTACATGCACAGACAATGATCAAAAGTCCTGAAGAAAAATACTGCTCATATTTCATCTCAAGGATCCATGATCCATTATGGTTTGGAGCATCTGTATGACTACTCGACATGGCAAATACGTCCTGTACAGATCAATATATTATACTGAGTTAGCAGGATATCCGTATTCCAGTTTGCGTATAAAAACCACTTTTTTCTTATATATGGATGCATATGAGTCGTTTGAAAAAATGCTGCCCATTTATTTAGAAGATAGAGTATAGTTTGGTCATTATGATGGATAATACTGTCAATCATGTTTAACAGACTATTTTTGGGAGTACACTACACGGCAAACTTAATACAACTACGTATTTGTTTTAGTAGACCAACTGATTTTTTCGGAATTTCTGATTTGTTCGATATCATCCTGTTTCTGCACTTTACGTGACAGCTGTTTAATTTCGACCTTGAAGTGGTGCCGGTGCTGGAGGTTTTGGTGGGTAAAACAGTTGAACAGGCCCTTCTGGAAGTCACGGAAGAAGAAGAGCTGGCTAACATTCGGGCTCAACAATATGCCTTTGAGGAGCTGCGACAAGCGGAACAGGTCGAAATGCAACGAGTGATGGAACACGACAGAAGGCTCAGGTTTGCATGTCCCGATGGTTTTTTGAATCCGTCAATTTTCAAATTTACCCGACTCATCAGTCAAACAGGCCATGGACACAGAAATACAGTAGCTCATTGTGGTTGAATGTGATGACATGAATAACAAAATAATTAGCTTGTCACTATGATAGTGTTGTATAACAGGCAGTTTCGTTGTGAGTAGTATACTACCCACAAGTAGTGTATTACACACAGGCGACATTTAGGAACAAAAGGACAAGCCCTGAACACGACGGACAAGAAGAGACTATCGAAACAGTGTTTACATGCTGTGTGAAAACTTTCACCAAAGCGAATGACCACGTACTGTCACCCAATGTATGTGAGTGCATGTCCGTCGTGCAAATGAGTGTACACGTTTGTGGTTTAGTTTTTGACATGACCTATACGGAAATTTGCGCAACAAACCAACTTGTTGGCCAGGCGTCTTTTGCGGACACAACAATGGTATGGTGCCGACGGGCCTCTCGACAAAGTCGGACTATCGTACACTAGTCTTTCATAACTGGCGTCATACCGAACAACAGTGCTAACGGCTTGCACTTTAGTCTTGATAAGAGAGTGTGTTGACGGATTTGCTTGTCACATCTGTGCAGTAAGGTGTTCCCATTACTATTCTGAAAGCAATTGTTACCTACTTTCAAAATTTATATCCTGGTTTGAATTAACCTGATTCAGATTCATCCAAGGGTATGACGAGTGAAACCATAGTTTCAAGTTCTAGTTGATAGTTATAGTGGTCTTGGATACCTCGGATGGCTTTCAACTATTAAAGTCGGGATCCGTTCGGGTCATCTGGGAAATGACAATTAAGCGAGCTTTTTAAACACAGTAAGCCAATTCAAGGAGTAAAGTAAAAACGAGGGGTAGAGGTACGGTGCTAAAACGGAGGGTTAGAGGTAAGTGCGTTTATTTTCTGACATAATTAGAATGATTTCAAATAGGCTTAGATGATAGTCATTCTCTGCTTCTGTATAGGGTAAGACTGAAGATTGCATACAGTTGTGCATGAATCTGAATTCCTCGGACATGTTCTGACTTCACCACATGAAAAAGTGTACCTCCGTTCACAGTCATCTATCGAGTATACCTTAGCTTTGTCTTTCAACAATAGCTTATTTCTGATGAATTTTAGCGAATTCGGTTGATATAAATCGCTAATCCTTCGCGTTTGATCGTATCTATTCCTATCAGATGAAAAAATGAGCTGGACGCAAAGTTGCGACCAAAACTGAATTATGCTAACTTTATGACAACTGAATTTCGGACCACTTATCAGTGACAGGAATTGGTGGTTTCTCATTGACCAGTAATTCCTGTTTATGAATCTATGGGGTGGAGTTAACAGAATCCTTAGTGCACCTACTTCAGATACCATCAGGCGGTCTGAGCATTGCTTACAATCAAAAACGTCCGCAAATCTAGATAAGATAACTTGAGTTGTGCCTGGTGCGACGCGAATTATCTAACAATTAAGATGGCTGTGGCGAGAACGTGGACTGCACTTCAGACCTCGATATGGGCAATGACATTTAATGATGATGAGTCCTGGTGCTCCTTTCTGAAAAGGGCTGATTGGGAAGTGACCATTTCTAATAGTCACCAGTGAAATGTTACTGGCTATAACTGTTTGTTGATACTAAATATCAGAGAGTTTAAAGGTATGAGCATCAACAACCAGTGGTAACCGAGATAGAACACAGTTCACGCTTGAACTCACACTATCTTGGTCCGTAGCGCCTACTGAATGCGGGTCATTCTACAGTGCCTAGAACCTAACAGAAGTCCTAGTTAGGCTTTACACACAGCTAAACACATGGGCACGGGGACTGGGAAGCCTTTTTCAACTTTCGAAGAAGCATGAATCATATCAGCAGTATTTTCGTTGTTACCGGATTCAACAATATTCTTCATGGTAGTTTTCATTGTTGTCTAAATCCAACGACTCAAGTTAAGATGTCACTTCAGGTGACTGAAAGTTCGTTCCTTCTTGTCTTCTCAAGCAGAAGTGACGGTCTTACATTGACTGGTTATGGTTTACTTAAGGACAGTCACGTGTGTGTGTTACGACCATTTCACTGTGGTCAAAGTTTGCTGGTCGTCACAGATCTCGATCCACGATTCACTGATTTCCGATCTACCTCCCTGCTTCTGGACGCTGAAACTGCCGTGATCTGTAGGGATTGAAAAACTCAGTACGCTCGCTGACTATTTTCATTTGCAAGTGCACAGAGCATGCAAACACAATTTCTCATGTGTGCTGTGAGGGTAGAGCGAATATAGAATCGAATAACAGTGTGACACCTCATAACAACCGACGATGGTCGACCCTAAGGAAGTCACCAAACAGGAGAACAAAAAGTAGTGAGGGACAAAACTATGGAGTGCACGTGAAAAGTAAGAGTGTCTGACTAGTCAAAACAATATTGTTCTAAGGATGGAGAGTGGTCCCAAAAGAAACGGTTTTTATTTGGTTCACTAGTAGGTAGCCTCTCGTGAGATTCTAGTCCAAAGGTGTATTTTATCAGTAAATATATGGTATAGATAGGGCTCCATAAAAGTGTCACTGTTTTCTGATGGTTTCACCAAGAAACTAGGAACACAAATAACCAGACTCGCCAATAGTTGATGAGTACATGTATTGGTGCCACGGTGACGACACTTTTACCAACGTCGACGGTTTATCACAGGTATCTGCTGTTCTCCCCTTCTCAGAGCGCGCTCACACATTCAGTTAGTTCAAGTCAGAAAGTGTGGAGACAAATGCGTTTCAGTTTTCTAGCGTAAGCCTATCCAAATGGTACGACTTGTAGTTAAAGCTCCCACTGTATTTGCGATGAGCGGGCAAAATCTATAACCCCCGCGGACCATCAGTGAAATAGACTGGCCAGTGGTCACTCAAGAGTGCCGACGTAGTATAACAGTCCACATGTCGCTCGCTGCACATATGTAATACCCATGCAACTAACGACAGAGTCACTAACAAGACGGTAATATTCAATGTAATTTGCCTGTACTGCCTGATTATTTCAATAATTATTTTTTTCGGCCAGGTGTCTGTCTTCACATTATCACAATTACGGTTAGGACAGCTTCATTTAATTACGCATAGACAGTGTGTCTGATCCCAGTTGGATGCGATTAACTTGGCCGTTTTGTTTGGCTCACATGCAAACCAAAATCCAGTTTACTGAACCTCAGACGATATTGTTGACAATGAAATGAAATGTTCTTTCAGCCAACCTCATGAAAATGACCGCACAAGTAGATTTATTTAAAAAACATATAACCACAAAGGCGCTGAACAGCTCAATGGCGGTAGCAGAGAGAAAATTTTATTTTATCAGTACCTTCTGTGAAAGTTTTTCAATCTCGGAGCTACTCACTCGCCACCCTATTCAACCCTCTTCCGAGTGGCCATATTTTGATCATGATTTAACGGCCGATTGCAATAAAAATTGCCTTCCGACGTTCAAGGCATAGTTGTGTACCAATCTGTCCTTTGGATTAAGGAACGGAAAAACATGTGAAAGTGTAGGATAACAATCCGGCTTGGTTAAGAAGCGGAAGAGTAAATTAACGGCGAACGCGGTTGTTTTTCACTTGGTCAACTTCAGTCAAGCAAATAACCCCACTAAGTTGCCGAACGGCTTCAACAAGGTTCCAACCAGTTAGCCGGGATTCGTCTAGTCGCGATCTTTTGCGATGACCGGAATGATCATGAATCAATCGTATAATCCAAAGCTGTGAGTGAAAAAATTTCGTCAATACCTTAACTCTCCCGTGACCAACGATCAATTTGTCTTGATGCCACAAGTAACACAAACTGTTTGTGATCGGTTTAATTCAAAACTGTATTTTACAGTACTGGACTTCAGAAAATCAGTAGGTAGTATTTTAAAAACCGGATACATATCAACGTGTTGCTAACATCTCGAAAAACTATCTTTGATGATTTGTTCTTATAATAACGATCCACCTGGTTGCTTAGTGTAAATCCATCGATGCGAGGGTATGCTATCAAAGGATATTCATCATTCTGACTGGGGGGGCAGCGGTGAACGTCAGTGACTATCTTACCGGACACATCGGAGTCGACATGAAAGGCCGAACCAAATTCTGACAGCGAAGCCAGAGCGACAATTCATGGAGCGGATTGTATATAGGAGAGACCACAAAATTGTGACAAATGTACAACCGGAATAAATTTTCGATGTCGGGTGGACTCACTAACAAGTGTTCCAGTTGCTTGTTAGTGGTTGACTACAAGACTCGTCAACCATATCGGCGTCATCGTCATTTCCAGTCTTACTTGTGGATACTACGGTTCGGGCTGCTACTGGCCCTGAAGATGGTCCACAAGGTTATATATTGAAAATAAACGTAAACATATAACAAGTAAAAAGAACAGGAACGGAAGAAACAAACAAAAGCGATTAATCATCACGACATAAAATGATCGGAAAGTTTATGGTTGTAAGATCGTAACTGACTGCGATACGCTGCTGTGTCAGAGATTACTTTCAACCAGTGGTATGGTTGATCGTAAACTCCTCAATCGAGTAGAAGACACTTACCAACCTAGATCACTGGAACTGTTAAGGCTTTCATAGCTCGAGACCACGTCATCACCTGACTGTCAGGCGGTTCTGTCCAACCATCGGCAACCATACTAGACAGTGCCCGGTGCGAAAGACACCCCGTCAGCATGCAGAGTACGTGACCCAAACGACGGAAATTGTGCATTTCCCTCACCTCGGTTATCGGTCGCGAACTTGTACACTTCCCGAACACACTCCGATGGTCTATCGATACGCCCAAAATGTCAGCCCGCTTGATAACAACCAAATGGTGGAAACAACGGTGGTCGAATACCGAGAATGTGTGTGTGCATCTTTTGCACAAACCGGCCAAGCCTGCGATCCATTCACCAAAACAGAACGCCACGAGTGACGTATGTTGGCGAATGCACTACGTGTTTTCGCTGTCCTCATGGGCACCAAGTCAGCATAGTTGCAGACCAACGAGATGCCATTACTCATGCAGGTGATATGTATTAACACAGAGAGCGCCACTGCCAACCCAATCTTGCAACGATACTTTGTGTGTGTCATTCAAACATTACTCGACCGACTCAGCACGTTCTGCATGTTCTCTGCAGAAGAACTAAGTGAAACTGTTCAGTCCGCATACTCGATATCAGTAAGCTTACTGTCTGATAGTAACTATACTTCGAAATTCCCGGTACTTCTGAGCGTTGCTTCTAAAATATCGTATATCACAATAGTGAAAAGATACGGGAAGATTGGAAACCCCCGTCGAACGCTACTCGAGGTGGAGATCGCTCGAGATAGCTGCCCATAGCTGCACACTGCATTACGAGCGGGCTTACAGCCACAACAAGTGGATATACACAACCGGGACTCCTTTGCGATGGAGACAGACCCAGAGAGCGTGTCGGTCTTTCAAATTGAAAGCAGTTTTTAGTTCCGAGAACACAACGTCTGCTGACTGGTATAAGAGGTGGCGATGCTCCACTATCTACCACAAAGATGGATATAGGACCAATACGCCTGTGAGCATTTCGGAAACCTGCCTGTTCTTTTCTCATAGGGTAATATTTGTGTTTCAGAAGCCGCCGCGTTATGACACCCCCTAACCTCTTGGATGAGACAGAGACAAGACTAATATCTTTGTGGTTGTCACCTCACACTTTAACGTCTTTTCTGAAGATGGGAGTGGCTGTTGATAGGCACCAATCCTCGGGCACCTCTTTGATCCCCCACGAGGAACGGGGGAGTATGATTAGTTCAGACAATAATCTTTCAACAGCAAGCTTTGCAAAATGTTAGAGAAGAAAGATTCGCACCTGGAGTCATATTACGTTGCAATAATTTAAGCCTCGAAACCACTCCGGTTTCTGAAGGAGGATTTTCGGGAACATTAAAACTATACACGCAGTCTATTTGGATGGCTCAGACAAGTGAAGCCCACGGCAATCTTTGCCACAACTGGAAACAGTGGTGTAAGTCGACGTTTGTTCATAAGTTATAACGAACCAACAGAAATCATGTCATATGTACGATGCTTCTTTGAAATAGACCATTTCACAGGAGGTTCACGTAACTACTGACATTTTTACTCTGCTCTTAGCTTGCGACATCCCACTGTTGCTACCCGAGCAGTCTAACTGCTAGTATTGATTGGCAGGCGTTTCGTGTACTCTCGTCACTCAATTTGCAACTGTTTGTGAGCAGATAACTCTTGATTGAAAGGTAAGACAAAACGGGCATGAACAACGGCGTGATTCGAGTCAAGGTGAGTGCTGCAAAATGAACGGTGATCTTTAATGGAATGGCGTCGTTGATAGCTGACGGAGATGCAATCGAGTTGCGTACATGCTTCGGTTGCACATGATGGTCTCCAGCTGACACGTTAGCGACGTCTGTGTCGAATTCGGCGATTCGATGTACAGAACCCGGGAGAACAGCATAATTGTAACAGTCGAGTGACACTGTCAGACAGTAGCAGACGGACGTCGAAAGCACTACCCAAATGCCTCTCATCGGGAGTAAAACGACCAGATTGTGTGATCATATTACTAGCGAGCACAGTGACTTCCGAGAGCTTAATTTGTCTAAGAAAATCGAAAATATCAACCCAGAAGACATTCTTAACCTAATGTGCGCATATGGAGAAGATTCAAGTGTGACAGGTAAACAACTTTTTTCTGGTATGTGTCTACAGATTTTGACTGGAGCTCTAAGTATGAAAACGCACGGACGACCACTCATTGAAATTCACCCAAGAGTTCAGTGTAATCGCTACTCTGGCTTGGCGGCCTGATTCTGGTTCATCGTCACTAGAGACCCTGAGAAAGAACCGCTCACCTACAGCATTACCGGGGGTCGAATTAAAGTGTAGAATAAAGCAAAGATCGTAAAAGCGCGTTTTGAAGACACACACACACCGTTTCGAACTCGAACGGGTGTTCGTCAGAGCAGCTTGCTGACCTTTTTGTCGAGGTATATGGACATTAAAAGCACCAATATTTACCAGTTGTCTTGACACGAAGAGAGAGGAGGAGGAAGGTGAAGATAACTGAACTACCTGCCAGGGCGACGACAACTTCCGATATCTCCCGTTCGTCTATACGGCATTAGTGGTACATCTCTGAAGGTTCCACCGTGCGTCTCTAAATCAAACGTGCTACCCGCTAAATAACAGGAGGTGGCGATAATTCAGGGAACTCTGCCCGGAGCCAGTGTTTTCACAGTCCAACTCACGTGACAGTAACAAGGTTGCTTAGCCCGTTGGAGTAGTGAATAAGACAGTGCGGTCTGATTCTTATCACTGCTGTGCGTTATAGATGTATTCGAAGTGACATCTGGTTTTTGAAGTACCAAACGTTTCTGGACGTATTAGATAGCATGCCAGCCTCATTTACAGAGTGATTCTCCCGTATACCCATTGGAACCTGCCTCACTACCCAAGCGCCACAGTGCCGTTATTGGTGCACCGTGCAAACCTATGAGTGCGACTGCATTTCGTTCGACCACTCCTCTTTGGCCGGTCTGACATGGTTGTATCTGGGAGGACCAAAGTTCTGGGTTGCGTAGCCCTCCGGGTTGATACAGTGCACGATCCTCACCAGTACGATAAGGTAGCAGAGTGGGTGAGAGGTGGGCGACGTACTTTCAAACATTTAACCCATGGAAATAAGATGGCAATGAATACGAGTGATGTTTAGCAGTAAGCGAAATAGTTTTCAACACATTTTGAACTTTCAGTAACCTCGAATTTCGGAAACTTCTTGAGTTTGAGGTCGTCCAGTGAACCCAATAAGACAGTCGTTGTGCCTCTAGGGGAGGCGGTCTATCAACTTGACCAATACTAACAAGCGAATGTTACAAGACATTTGTGTGTGGTAATCCGATCGTGCTTGAGACAAAGTTCTTGACAGTGTGATCGAAACGGATATTCCTCAAAAGTACTTATACACTACTGACGAGCTTTAATAGTTCGTATTTACATAGAGTCACTAATCACAAATACAACTCTCTCTCTGATCCGAGGGAGGGGTGGGTGGTCCAATCACGTTGCGTTACATAGGTGTAACACGACATCGCGTTTGGTTCACTCACCTATCAGTCCTGAATAGTCATTGTAAAATCGTTCTATTTAGTGGTCTATGCAATAATTGTGTTAATCAACTCATCACAAAACTACACTATAGCAGAAACGGTTAGTAGTTTGATTTTCTTATCCCCTGTTGCTGCCCATCAGCTAAGAAAGGCAAATAGTTGTTTCGCTAGCATATTTGTAACAAACAGATCTCAGTAGGGGCAAATGGTTAGTGGGAGGGGGAGCAAAACCGCATGCGTTTACGTTCCATCCCACTCCGCTAAGAATCTTAAAGGATTCCACACTTCGACGACCTGATGTCGTAAGATGTACGTCCGTAGTTCATTTTTTCGTTCAACTTGATTTGCGTCTGTTAGTGACCCATGCAACGCTGACTCACTCAGCTTCAAGACGAGGCCAGATAATGACCTGGCGTAGGGAAATGAAGTCGTTCACGAAGGGGTTGGCCACTGTAGATCGAGTTCGTCTCGTGAGCTGGAGCTCTCGCGACCCACAGAATCGGTGGCTGGAGACTCTGGGTAAGATAGCGGCTAATCGAGCTCAGTGGCGTGAATTTTGTCGTTGTTTGTCCGAGTTGTCTGTGAAGTGAATGCATTTAATGACGCAGGGCAGTGAAAGCCGTAAGGAAGCTGTCTCGCTGATGACGCCTTACTCTCACTTGCAGCTCGGTTGTTAGTTTGCAAGGTGTAGACACCTTGATGTTGAATGTTTGAATCTGAACGTAGTTGTTTTCAGCAGCTAGGTCCCTTCCCGTCCCCTTGATTTTCATTCTCTCTCTTCCTGTACAGGGTTTACTTTTTCTTCACGGTTATGTGGTAGTTAGGCATTAGTGTGAACCACTGATGTGTTGCTGTCTATGATGATGATGACGATGATAATGACGACGACGAGACCTAAATAAATATGAGGAATGGGGTTCCTTCAGGTGTTGGACTTACGAACGAACCCATACCAAACTGTTATTATGTGGTAGTAAGTGGCAAGATTCAGCTACAAACCCTACCAGCAACTTTGCAGATAAGGCCTCGTGATATAAACGGATACTTACGGAATACCCAATACCGTCAATATCGGCTGCCACTCATATTCCTATGAGGAAGCCACTTTCATCTGAAACGGAGTGTAGCAGATAGATAAAGGTAACCTTCGGAGGGAAAATCAGGAGCTCGCAAGCGGACAGTTTCGAAAGGTGGACTGTTCCATGTTAATGAGGCCAAAAAGTTACGGGTCATTCAGTTGCGTGTCTGGGCAATATATTGATACAGATGGTATTTTAGGTGGAACTCGAATGCAAAAAATCTGGGCTCCGGCTGGATGCAAAACAGCGACAGAAGAAACATGCCCAAACGCAGCAAGCGGTGGTTCGAGATCAGCAGAATACCACATTTCTGTAATTGGGTCCCACCTAAATCATGAAATCAGCCATACTGTTGTTGTGAGCCAAAGATATTTTGTTTACGGAATCAACACATGGGGTACGTGCAGCACCACTTCAAACAAAACAATCAGTCATACATAACACTAATCTCAGGACACTACGGTTTCCAATGCCATGTTCATGTATGGTAACACACCAATTCTTGTACACACCAATGTTCCCCCCTGTATTATCCACCGGTTGCTTCAGCACCTAAATATGCGCTTCCGCTTGACTACTGACGAGTAGTATAATGTGATTGTTCATTTTCACTATACCATTTACCAAGTAATACTGGTGGCATTACTGATGCCAATGGTAACTTCACCTTAAAATATGTTGTTGCAGCTTTTTACACATTCACAGCAATAATATTAACGGTAAAGTTTGTATTTATCTTCAGCACTTGTCAACGTACGTCGGGAACCGCCGTTGTATCGCAGTGCACCAGTTACTTGCAAATATTCATCTAAATTTACAGTGTAGACATTAAATTAAATTGTTGTTTTCAGCCTCACTGATGTAAGTAACGCATGTGAAAATAAGTGCTGATATTATTATTTCCAGAACTTGAGAAAAACAGTGAAAAAATATAGTGTCTGATATCCAAAATACACTCTTCTGTAATCAAAGATTTCGAATTACAACAATCACACTACGGAAACAAAATATGGGGCTGGTAATGAATTTAAAGCCTTCCTAGCAAACCATTAAATGCATTTATTTTGTCGGTGGCCTGGCTAAACAATGAACGAAAGTAATCGAGTGTACTCATCGATGGTCAAGCGTTTGAAGACGGTTTAAAAACTTCACTCTCTGGTCATGTTTCGTAGCTGCAAAATAAAATTACCCGTATAATGGTCTGTTGTTCGTGATCTTAAGACTACACACGAATGACCACCTGACGCCGTGAACTTCCCCAGCCAACTGTTGATAGTTGGGCATTTAGTAGGGTGATATTGGCCCACTTCATTTGCGAATACTAGAGAACCAATCTACACGTGACCGTACACGTAACCTCCCGCACACCTCGAGACCGCTTGTTGAGGCTCCATCAACAATTTAGCTTATTCATCGCAATTCAGACATATAAACCTCAGTTCGATACATTGTTCCGTGTCAGTGGTGCAACTTACTTCAGCTCAGCGTGTGAGGACCTAATGGGAGGATGTTCTGCCATCGTGTTTAGACATGAAATTGTGATTAAGTAAAGCGGTATTAGGTTCCGTTATCTGGACCACTGAACAAGAGCACAAATCGGGGCCAATCTCCCCGGCACAGCGGATATTAAGGTTATGCAATGAGTTTTGCCTGACAGACCCAATAGTGATTGGTCTGAATGACGTGACGTCACTGTCTCACCTCTGTTGAAGTTACGCCCTGTAATTTTCACAAGGTAACGCATATGACTTGGTGTTAGCCCGGGGTGTGTGTGGAATTTTGGTAAAGGTTGTGTACCTATGATTCACAATAGATAATGACCAGTTCACAAAACGAATTATAATAAGTACTCAATGAACGTACGCTGCAGCTCACTGTTAAATGCGACGCAAGTAGACCACTTCGGAGGCAAACAAAATGAGTGAGTGAACGGTTAACGGGTATGTTGACAAAATGGGGCGGTTGCTCTCATCATTCCGTATTTTAATTCGGTTCACAACAGAGAAGAAAAAGACCGTCGGAAACAGCAATGCTTGCTTGCTGCGACACGAGAGCAGGAACTTGTGGACAAAGTGACAGCTCAGGCATTTGCCAAGGCCTATTTGGCTGACTTGGAGACAACGGTGTTCGCCAACCTAGCAGAGCACGGTTACTTCTACGATGTCGTTGAGCATGGTAAGTTGTACAGTGAAGTAACTGAAATACAGCAATAATGTATTTTTTTCAGGAAAATTTGTGATGTGTTTTGATGTTCAATTTTAAATAATTCCCAAAAACGGTTGAAACTGCCGTACGGTAACAACTCACTTTCCGTAGCAAACTCTACAGTAGGTTTGGGCCTTGCCGTCAGAAAAATGACTGATCATATTGTTACAAGAGCAGTTTACTTTACAAACTGTGCACGTTACACGGTTACTAGAGGAACCCACTGGTTGGCTGTGCTGATAATTTACGTTTGTAGCTGAGTTCTCTTTTGATGTCCGTGTTCCAAAGCATGAGCTGACGGTTCGTTTTGTGAAGTGGTTCTCGATGAACTGAATCAAAAACACAATAAATCGGCAATCTCAGCGTGGTTTCTCCTGTGACTGTTCCACTGACTGTATTCTCATCCCAGCAAGACATCACCAGACTTGAGCATAAGTCTTCCTCAACCTCGGCAGTATTATTCACTCCTGTCCGGATATTGGTTTATATCTCGATTAGGACGACGATATGCTCCCCTGATGAGAAAAATTCAAATCTATACCTGGCCCGATATTGGTCAGTAAAAACTATGTTCACACTGAGATGGCCTTGATAAAATGCTGACGATGTTCACTTGGCGACAGTCAAAATTCTTAAGTGCTGACCAACGATCAATATCTTAATAGCCCCCGGTGTAGATGTAACTAGTCCAATTGTTGTTTATTTTGGTGATGTACAAGCATGCTCGGCATGGCCTAGAAAGGTCTGAAATCGTGTGAATGTCAGCGTACCCCTAACTGCATTTGCAAGTTACGTTAGAGTTTGCGATGTACCTAGGATGCATCGATCCCATGATCCTCTGATTGCTAGGTACTAGTTACAAACCGGGGCAATTAACTGCGCATCCTGTGCTATCATAAATGGTAACCGAATGTTATCAATATTGCTAATCACTCACTTGCTTCATGAGCCAGCGGATCGAGTCCGCAATCACTACAATCTCCGCATCCGTATTATTAACCATGGGATTGAGTTTTCATAAATTTCATTGCGTGATTGTCACACTGTCTGAGTTCAAGCTGTTAGACATGCATCAACTGGTGATAAGGTAAACTGATGACCATGACCGTTCCTTTCTGTCTTATACATTTCACTAGTCACAATGCCCTAAAAAGAGGCCTTCATTTATACTGATGGAAGAATCCTGGCTCCTCAAACATCACAATCACGTGTGGCAGCTGGCCTGTTAGGGAACTGCACTGTTTCGAGTTGACCAGTGTGGTGTGAACTAAGCTTCACAGGCTGAAGCTAATCGTTTAAGGTGGATAGCATGAAATCAAGCCCTTAGTCCTGTACTAACTAAATGAGATGCAGGTTATGTCTAAAAAGTTATGTTCTTCTGAGCCACTGTAGTGGAACGATGACGATGACAGTCCATTTCACATTCAACCGTCCCCATATGAAACAGAAAACGTCTGGATTAATCATTAGCGTGAGAGATAATGCCAGCCAAACCCACTGAACGCAAGTAATAGTTGCGGTTAATTACATTTTGGCTGGTGCAGCAATTAAACTTCAAGTAAACATCGTGATATTTCAAAGTCTGCAGTTGTCAGTGCTGACAACTCAGGAATTTAAAAGCACTTCGAAGCAATAAAAAACAATTTTCGTTGTGTGCCTCAACTCAATGGATTTTCAGAATGTGTCCATGGAGTGTTCAGCAGTCAGAAGTAGTTGCACTTCATATCCAGCTGTACATTTCCCAATTCCTGGTTAATAGGAATGCCTCTCTTAGTTGATCACATCTTCCGTATCCAGGTATGCTTTTTCATCCGGCCCCGTGCAAAAAGATCTACTTGACTTAATTTTGGTCCTGTTATGGCTTGTTTGTAGAGCGCAAGAAGAAGCAATGACCGTTGAGGCTTAGCATACAGATATGGTAATTCGGTCGTGCCTAATATGGGGTAAGTGCCTCAGTTGTTAACCTGGTCACCCCGTGGGAACATAGACCATACATCAAATCCCGTTTGGGGGGAAGATGTCCAGAATTGCTGGACACGAACACTGACAAAAATTGCATCCCAGTTCCACTTAATGAGCCGTCGGACTTCAGTGTGTAAACTATAAAGTGGACAAATAAGAGGTTCTGCCAATTGCGATACCAGTTATCGTCCAAAAGCGGCGAGCAAACCAGAATCTAGTGAACAGTTTTTATTACTAATGGGTAGCTTGGTGAATTCAGATGAGATTGAACTTTGAAAAATCAACGCTTAGGCTGGATTCGAACCAGCGACAGAAACAGCATACCCAAACGCGGCAAACGCTGTACTAGCTTTGTAGTTCCTCTGGTTCGAATCCGGCCAAAGCCATGAATTTTCACCGTTTATTCTCATCTTCATAGCTTTTAAATGGATCAGTCACAACAATTACCTGAATGTGAGAGAATTTTAACGTGTAACATTCAACTAACCCGCTTGCCTCTCAGACAAACATTTCTGGTGTACTTGTGATTTATTCTGACCGACCATCGGGAAGGAAACATGAAATAACTGACTGAATGGGGATGATTGTAATGATGTGATAGAAACAGCTGATCTCTATATCCTTATGTTCAAAACTAGCCTTTGAGAACAGGTGTCGCCTGTGAGCTATCCCGAGCTCAAAAGTTGAAATTATCGGGCTCGGCGTCTTATATAAAAGGTGTTTTTTTGTATCAGGTTAAACATCTCAACCTGTTGTCCAGACGACATAATTTGTCGACCGTATGAACCGATGTCCTGATACGATCTGAGTCAACCAATCGTAACGAAAATCCTTCCGATACAATATCCACGGTTATGTATGCATAATTAGTATATACGTTTTCCAGACCACGAACACGTACTCCCTTTAGCGGATAAGTATTGTATCGTCCCTTTTGTTATGACCTCAGTCATTTGACACAAAACTGAGTGGGGGAAGAGACGCGGCAACACCGTTTATTGAAATAACGAGTCTGAATTAGACCACAGGCCCTCTAAGTACCTAAGGCGAAACGATCATCACACACAGCTGACAAGACGCAGAGCAAATCAAACGAGCCGAACATGTTAGTCAGACGCAGAGCGAATCAGATTAAAGTCACATGGGCCAGTCAGAGCGTTAGAACAAATCATGGTACAAGAAGCATCGGAAAGCAAACACGAGGAAAAAGTCCAAATAGCGTACACGAGTTCGACCGCACGGCTGCAATTTGATCAACCAGGTGTAACTACACAACCATCCACCGTCCTCCCACGCAGAACTGGATCGATCGGTATGGCGTAATGTGTTTTGGTGCTTCGTTAGAAGGTGCGCCTCCTAACAACAGGACAGTCACTGATTGACATTCATTTAGATTTTAGATGAGACCCAACTGTGAAAAGTCAGGGCTTCGGCTGGATTCGAACCAGCGACAGACACAGCATGCTTCAACGCGGCAAGCGCTCTACCAGCTGAGCTACGAAGCCACACCGGGAGCTCGGAAATTTCACATTTGGACTCTGTTACCGACCCGTCCCAGTGGGTTCGTAGCTCAGCTGGTAGAGCGCTTGCCGCGTTGTAGCATGCTGTGTCTGTCGCTGGTTCGAATCCAACCGAAGCCCTGACTTTTCACAGTTGGGTCTCATCTAAAATCATAAATCTGCCGCACTACCTATTAGTAATTCATTTGGATGTTCTGAATCCAATGCCATCCAGCTCGTCGGCTGTGTCTGGGGAAATTTCTCGAAGCAACCCATATCAAACACCATTTTAAACTTTTTAAATCATAATTTCATGGCTTGAAATTATCTGGGTAAGAAAACATATTTTGTTACATTTATTTCACCATAGTAAGTAGCCCTATCAAGTTTTTTCTGAAGAGGAGACGGAAACAGTTCCAACAGACTTTCACTGATGAGAGGGGAACCAAATCATGGATGGTTATCTATTGTTTTCAATGTTAAGTTAGCCTAAAAGGTACCAGCATCTTTCCGAAAACAGTTAATTCCCGGAAAAATTGTTCATAGGAATGCGACGCATAGCGGAATGCCGAGCAAAATCTTGACAATCCGAATTACTTCACATAGTCTGAAGTTTTCAGCAATATTTTTCCATCCGGCTCCCGCTTGTAGTCGACTGTCGTCATTAAAATATATTTTCGAGTTGTTGGAAGGCGATGGCAAATCCTGTTGTCTCAGACGACGCTGCGTATCTATCGAAGTACACATTTAGGATCAGGTATGGATGAGCAGTGTATGTTTGGTGCCTTCAACTCCGCTAAGCGGGGATTGACAACCATCAGTAATCAATACCGTTTTTGTTGTACACAAACACCGCTTTTGAAACGGACTGTAAAAACAATGCTTGGTGCGATTACTCATCAGTCTTCTGTTCAATAAGTTATTTATGAAATGTCCAACAAGCAGAATCCTCTTCAGACAAGCAGAAACACTGTTTTTTCTCATAGAATTGTTCACTACGGATTTATGAGAAATTCATGTCCAGGACATAACTCAAAATACCTTTTTCACATTTCGCTTTGAAAATGAGATCGGCGATACTGAAAGCAACATCACTGCAAAGAATACATTTATCTAATAGCATCAGATTCTTCCACTGCACTCTAATTGGTGTGTTGTTGAGGCCTTTCTGGAAACTGTGGAAAATTCCATGCGTCAACTGAGCTCTAATGTTGGAATACAGCCTAACGCACAGCCGTTGACCTTGAAGCGGTTGAGACGTGTGGCTTTTTCTATCATCGCAAATTTCAGTTCCACTCCTTTAGAATTGCAGTATACCATTACCGTCAGAGTTTAGTTCGGAATATATTTGATTCGTAGCACTGCAATCCTTTTGTGTTTAAATTCCTTTTAGGCAACCAGGAGGAACGCAGGTAAAAATATGTTCCTGCGAGGCTTTGCAGCCAATCCATCACTTCAACATAAATAATAACGAGTTGTAAAACATTTGCGGAGTCACCGGAAACTCTGACATCCTGTCGAACAGTCAGAACTCACTGAATACAAACGTTTGTGCCATATGCCCTACAGTCTGGGATAATGCAAAGTGATTGATACGATGAACATCGCCGACAGGGCAATACCGACCAAGTCAGTAAGGCACTGTCGACAAAGCTTTTACCCTGTGTGGCCGTGATCATAGCTGAGCCAGTTAAGATTATATTAACATAGCTATTCTTGGCCACTAAGGCTGAGACAAAAAGATGTCGTAATCACTTTCATCACTGTGTGATGTGTATGCAGCCATTCGAGAACCACTCAGGTCTAAACAAATTGCATGTTACTCCCACTCCTATCGGTGCGGGTGCTATTGGCTACGGAAGTAGGAGGTCATCTGCCTCTTCATTGACATGATACCTGTCTTAGGGTGGTTGCTGAACCCTACGTTAAAGAGTTCTTCCAGCATTAACTCTCAGATTCATTGAGAGCAATTGTCCCACGCGCAAGTCACGCGACATAATTTACCAGAGTTACATTTCGCACATTTTGACCACACACAGACGTAACCAAATTAATTTAACACTTTTCGAAATTGTTGGTTGACCACACGGTTTCAGATGTCAATGACAAAACAAGAGATTCATTCACTACAGCCTGTCTATCTGTGAACGTCCTTCTTTACAGGGCGAACGATAACGTCCATGACGCTGTACTGAATTTCAGTGTTCTTTCCTCCTTCTCACTGATTGAATCATCGATGTTGTGCTTGAGATGTAGGGTCTAGTTTTTAAACGTTTATCTCTTGGCCATTAAACAGAACTATGCTGTGCAGCCAAATTTGTCTGCAACTAACAGGTTTCATCATGGCCTAATACAGACGATGTCCTGGTCCATTTTGAAGACCGGCGTGATGTCATTAAATGTACCATCAGATTTTGAATGATTTACACAGAACTTTAGGTCTAGCCAGAGTTGATGGGGAGACAAGTTTTATTGTGGTCCCTGCGTAGCAACCATTCTTAGAACAAACGGAACAATAATTAGCTAGCGTGGATTACGAAATACGTGTAACATGCCAAATGATGTGCAATGTAGAGAAACCCATGAGAATGCTTTTCACAGACTGAGTAGTTTGTTCATGGAAGACGCCAAAGCATCATTAATAAGTGGTCTGTGAGCAATTTTTTTGCCGCTAACCACCAGCGCATCAACACATTGGTATTGATGGGTCAATACGAAATGCTTGCATCTACCAGTTTTCGTGTTCTAACTGCTTTGTCCAAACTGTTCGAGGGAACCGATTGTTTCACATTGAAAAATGTTACTCTGTCTGGTCCGAAAAAGCACGGGAGAAGCTGCATGAGTGTTCACACTGTGTCAGTTTGGTATCATGTGTTTTGCAGTGGAAAATGCTGCGTATCAGCCATCACCATTTATGTTTTGAGTTCTACCTCAAGTCAATTTAGGAAGCTTTAGTTTGTAAGAATAACCGGTTATCGGTTTAGTCTCTCCATCACCTATCTGTTGTAAGAACATCAAGACTTGACAGACGTAGGTTAATTGTTTTCTGGCAAGGAAATAGGTACTGGTTTTGCGTGTTTTGTTATACGTGAACTTACAAAGTTATTAACTCTTGAGGTTAAATTTATAAGCGGGTTCCCGACAAGTGTCACCCAAAAACTGAGGATCTGGGCCTTTTCATACGTACTGCTGCTATCAGGATTTTACACTTACACTTGAGCAGAACGGTCACTCACGTAAAGTGAACAAAATACATTTAATGTTATTGTTTATCTGTTCGTATGAAACATATGCTGAACGCCATTCACTCACCAAGTCCGGGAATTTCACGTTATCTCACAGTTCCGACGGATTATCTTGACTTAAACAAATTGAACATCACCTATTACTGGTCGCAGGTTTCGTAATCTAATAGATTTTCCAGTCAGACCCATTCGAAACGAAGCACCATACACCATGGCCGGGACTAGAACTCTGGTCATATTTTCACGAGAAACGACTGATTTATCGTATGTAGATGCTCAGCCACAGTTGCTTGTGAGTGATGCTTACTCGATTATTTAGCTCCGTTCCCATAGATCTTCTTTGAAAATACACTGACGAGGTAACCTGTAAGAATATGGGAGTGCAGACTATTTCTGAGATTGTCTCTTTTGAAGGGCATAGATTACTGATGAGTAGTTGGGGATTTGATTTATTTTCGAGTTGAACATCACACACATTTGATAGCGGCCTTCGCATCCAGATAGACCTCCCAGCCAGCCTCTTTCGAAAAGAAGCACTAGACTCGAGTTTCGCTCTCATTAGAGCTCATCAGTAGCGCATATCCTTGCCACGGCCGGGATTTGAACTCTGGCCACTCCAATCATGAGACAACCGTGTTGACCACTGCGTCAATGACCTCACATTAGGCACGACCGAATTATCAAATGTGAACGCTCAACCACTCCCGCTTGTGAGCAGGACAGTTACTGTGTCTCCTCCCGAGATGATCGGGCAACCTGATCATTGCTCACATGCGAAACTGATGAGCTCTAGTGAGGGCGAAACTCGAGTCTAGTGCTTCTTTTCGCAAGAGGCTGCCTGGAAAGTCTATCTGGATGCGAAGGTTGCGCCCAAATGTCAGTGATATCCAATTTGTAAATAAGAACAATCCACCCAAAGCCGGATTGATCAATCGACATACTGTTTCTTGTGCACATAAGAAAGAAGTATTCAGTTGTACTTTAAACGTCTCAGTCATCCCCAGAATTCTGCACTGGCATTTTGTGGCTTCTGATTAACAACCGTAAACTTGTTGATTCGAGTGAAAAGCGAGAGCTGCAATGACGACGCAACTGGGATCGAAGAATCTTTTAAGGGCTCCAATATTAATCTAGACTGATTGGTTCTCGTTACATCCCGGTTTTTTTAGGGTGATATCGCACTATACGCACGCATACGGCGTGAAATAATCCGCTTCAGCTCTTTGTGTGAAACGTTCATTATTCTGATCGAAAATATCCATTATGTTTTCAAGAGAGAAACCAGCTAGAATCTTTTGGCAATACTCTCGACGAACTCATTTTCCATGTCAACTCTTCCGCATTCCAGATATCGAAGAAGGTTTCTTACCTTGGTTGATGGCCGAAGTTGATGAAGAGATTGAGCTAGAGAACCGGTCTCGTCTGCTGCTGGATTTGATGATACGTGAGGTCAGTTTGATCTGCGCACTTCTTGATCCAGTTGCTCAGAAACAGTTAAGCCCCAACAATAAGCAACCTTACACTGGACTGTCTGTAATGCGTCAAAAATTTCTGCCGATCGGGTTGATTGGTTACTTTCAGAAAGAATCAATCAACTGCGTGAAGACATACCATCACGACCGTACA
This sequence comes from Paragonimus westermani, assembly GCA_008508345.1. Classification (NCBI taxonomy): domain Eukaryota; kingdom Metazoa; phylum Platyhelminthes; class Trematoda; order Plagiorchiida; family Troglotrematidae; genus Paragonimus; species Paragonimus westermani. The sequence continues at coordinate 81,545 of QNGE01002160.1, forward strand.
CTTACAGTTGAACGGTTGACTTGGTTCATAACGGGTAGGCAATGGCGTGATATTGCGCTTAGAGTAATTTCCTACCAAACCTTCACTTGTTTACAATAACCTTTGTCCACGTCCTAATTTTGGACGTAGACGAATGTCAGTAACTCGACCGTACCATCTATTCTTAGCCACGAAATTGTACACAACATCCGTTTTTGTTTTGAATCAAAACTTCTTGACCGCACGTGAATTCACCGATATTTGAAGAGGAAACTGTTATGCATCAGTGCAAAGCTTTAGACTGTCAAAGTAGTCTTCCCATAAGCGTTTTGCGTACCAAGTTATTTTCTTGTCCAAAATGTAGTCACCAAAGATGAACAAATCACATTATTTTTGCAGTCTCATGCAAAAAACCTAATTGTCATAGTTTGATAAGCCCAAGAAGTTCGAAGTCGAATTATCAGGATTTTTTGCCTCATAGCAACAAACAGTTTTTTCTCAGTGTGAACAAAATATTAGCGTGGGTTCATTAGACATCGAGCATTGAAAACACTGTCAGCTTGCTTAATTTAATAAAACCGGAAACATCATGGACTCCCGGAAACTTAGTTGATTGCCATAACAAGATACTATATCAAAAGTTGGAGTAATGTGAAGCAAGTTAATTACAATGGATTAGTTCTAAGAAGTTTACACATGTGGCGTATGTATGCAAAGCGGAATTAACCAGAGATGACCAAGTGCTAGTGGATTTACGAAATTTAATAAGGAAAGCGGAAACGTTCGGATTTACAGATTGCACCTGCGACTCGCGAGTTGGCGTCGTTGTTGTTGAGATAAACGTTTTCCGGACTATTAGTTGGCACCAGTACAAATGGAAAATTTACTATCTTGTAAAGTCCGTGCCAAACATTCGGTCACTCATAACTTTGAGCGAACCTGATTAAAATGAGCACAGAACACAAACAAATACCCTTAACCTTCTTAAAATAAGCTATTTGGGATGGGGGCAATGCTAGCCGGCTATCGAACTAATTTATCTGAACTTAAGTAGTGCCTCCTATAACACACCATTCCTATGTTGTTATTGCGATTTAATAAATCTGGAAACATCGTGGACTTCCGGAAACTTAGTTGATTGCCATAACAAGATACTATACCAAAATTTGGAGTGATGTGCAGCAAGTTAATCCTCACTTGTTTGCAAAATCTCTAGGAAGATGAACACATCTTCACTTCATACGATGAACAACAGATCATGTAAATCTGCATTCTGCATGTGTGAGGTGACATCACTCTTGTTTTGGTAATCTTGTGTTTATTACTTTCACTGTTTCTTTGCGCCACGAGTTCTCGTTGCTGACACTAGCTGAGTAGAAAAACAGTTGCTGAATGAAAACGTCATCCGTAAAGCTCATGCTGAAACCTTTCAGGTTCAAGTTTTAGTGAACCATTTGTTCATCACTTATCCCTGCACTCAGAGTGGCAACGTCTACCAGAATTCCTGACGCCCACTGACCACTGCCCTGATGAACAACAAGATATACCTACGTCGTCTGCAATATCAATTTCGCCTTATATTCTGCAGTGACTCTATCAACAAGAACAGTTGACTATCTGACGTCTTGTCTTTTTCATAGGAAAACTACCTGCCGTACATTGCTTGAATAGTATTTGTTAGGAAACTGTTATTTCTACGACCCACCAAACAGTGCAGTAGGTCCACTGCAAGAGATAACAACGTTTGTGATCTTCGACCACCACTGTATCGTAACTGGACAAAGCCAGTGAGGGGTGAAAATGAACTACATTTAGGATTTCCTGTGTTCATTCACTTCACTCAGTTAGTATATCGTCCTACTCCAAGCACAATCGATACTCCAGCAAATTTGACCAGAAAACTGTTATGGCTAACTGGACAAGATGATTAATGCGGCCGTTTTCGACCTAAAGGCTTTCGAAGAACAACAGCTAGGAAAACGACTGTAAGTGATCAAGGTACAGCAGCAGCGAGAGAGAACGTTGTGCTGGAAAGCCTAAAGAGAATGAAACAAATATGATGTACCTCTGACTGCTTACTGAGAGCGTAAATCTATACAGTGATCCGTCAGACCGTTCGGCTATCCCAAAGTCAAGTGTGGGTATTGTCTGTTAGCGGAACACCTCGACTATGGACGTCGTGCTTTTGAAGCGAAGGTGTCGATTATCGTGCTACGGACGTTAAACTGGAAATGGTTGAACCATCACAAGAAAATCGCTCACAATCACAGGTATGGAATACCCACGCCGTGTACTCAAAATAACTACTGACCTCTTTTGGGACATTTTCGCAACCGGAACACTGATGGCACGCAGTTACGGCCGAGCGTGTAAATGTGATGTGTGGATCGTTGCGAGTGAGCCCATGGATAAATGGTGGTCAGGATGGTATGGATCTATCAGTGTGCATAGATCACGCATGTACGTTGCACATTCATGGACAAACAAATGGTCTTAACTGGTTATCGATAGTTACAAGGCTGAATGTTGTTCACTCCCAACTCGCTGAGCTCTTTCGTTGTCGATCGTCTAGTGGGCCTGTGCTGAACAACACACATTTTTCGCATGAACCCACCGGAGTAACCACCCCTCAGTCTGATTAGACAATTTATCTTGGACACCGTATACAGTCTGACAAGAACTAAACAGTACAATCGGTATGAATTCGTCCAAAATACGGCCAAGGTTTCGATGTAAGACGATTTGAACTGCTGTGCGGGGATATGTTGTTTGCATAGATGATTATCATTCTGCCCCTTCGGGTCACTCTGGACGGCCGATGTTGTTAATAACCTTTCTTGCGGTATTTAATCCCGACAAACTGGGCTGACAACTACATGCTTTCAAGGGACTAGGTAGATGCTCGCATATGGACTGAAGTACCGTAAATTCAGATTGTCGGAATGTCTCTATCGTCGTTGAATCGATTGTCCTTCGGTCTTCTCATGCATTTTCGTCCACCCAGCTGATCATGGCGAAATTACGGTTCATTGACTCGCATTCCACAAGTCAGTCCGCCGACCAAGTTCGGTATTTCATGGCCAATTGGCTAAACTCAGTGGATCTGTGCAGGGTCGAGCGACTGGATGAATGGGTGGTACCTAATAAAAACCACTGGCCGACTGGTATCAGGAAGCAAGGGATATCGTTACTAATCAACCGGTTTAATCACTCTGTGGTGATAAATATTTCCTCGAAATCGTGGCTTAGTGAGTTTCGAACGAGAACTCCGTTATTTTCATGACCGATCACAGCCAACTAATCTAGGCAATCTGCCCCTGTTCATTTTCGCCCAATAATAATTGATGACCGACATGTGAATCACCGTCCGGATGAGAACTTGTGTATTGCAACAGCGTCTTAAATAGAAGACGTCCTGTTGATAGTTGACGCGCACATACAGGTCACCAGGTCGAAAATTTTTAAATATTTTTGTCATAAGAATCATTGCGGTAGAGCGAAGATAGGTCTGCTGTCTCACTACACGTTAGCCAGTCAGCTGGCTGTTGTTTGCTGCATGCTGAAGTAAGCTTTCACTTGCCGGATGAATTTTGGTTGGGTTTTTTGTTCGTTTTTATCTGATATTTCTGCACTGATAACTGTGCTACTGCTGACACTCAGGGACTAAAGCCACCTCTCGAATTCTGTTTACTTTCGGGACGACTACCACGTACTCGGATGTACGTAAACGTTCTGATCTTCCTGTAACTTGTAAGAATCACCTACGCCATCAAGGAAAGCCAAACCGCAGAGTCTAGTAGTTCTTCCGGACACAGTCCTTCCAACAATGTGTTTGACCACTTTGAAACATGTCAAGTGATGTTTAGGTGATAACAAATTAAAAATTTACATGTCGATCTTTTCCGTTTTCTAGTCAACTACCATTGGTTTCATTTTGTTATAGCTGTTATTCAGCCTATGAACAGTGTTTGTTTGTTGACACAATTGATTTAACAAATGGTAGAGGGAGATAAAAATCCTGATGATCAGACACGCTTTGTGTTTGGTTAACGGTACTGGATAACAACTAATACGGCTGTTGACGAATGACAGTAAAAAGAGCCAAATTGTTATCTACTTTATTCTATGACGATCCAAAATGAGGCCATGCTAAGGGCACTGTATTATCACAAATTACTGCTTCTGTGGAGCGTCTGACACTTGAGTTGGCCGAATGTATCCGAAAAGTCATTTGTCCAAGCAACTTCTTACGACCAGTCTATCCGTCACGGTTAAAATTAGCAAGAGAAATTGTCACTGTGTGTAGCACAATTAAAAAGGGACACGTGGTGAACAGTAATAAGGTTGTTTTATCGTAACGCACTAAATACACGGGAATCAGTCTGATGAGAGGACTGAAGAAATATGCTAACTCCCTGGTCCATAGTAAACGCATACACACAGATCACTGTACCAAATTACTGTTTTTCTCGATGAATAAAAAAACGATTGGAAGATAAAAACGGCAGCCGGAGGACAGTCACCAGGAGAGGAATGTAGATCGCAAATCAAAACATCGTCAGCATCAGTATGGTTAGTGTGAATTGACATACGTTATCATCTAATCAAATTGTGCAACCGAAACGTGAGGCTGCCAGTTCACGGTTGTTTAAAAGTGTGACTTTTGCTCAGGAAAGCTACACGCTTTCAAGAAAATTAGAGTGTCCATTCTTCCACAACGAGCGCTTGCGATATTTTGATTTTGGCGTCTAAACCTAGCTGACCCATCCCGTGGTATGCACCCAAGTTGGCTTCAAACTTATTGAACAGGGCCCCGTTTCTGTTAGGTTTCTAGTTCGGGTCAAGCGATAAGTAGACACCTGTTGAAGACTATCATTAACATTTTGACGTTTAGGTGTAATTTTGTTCAAAAACTCTTACACGATTTTCTACATTTGAGGCAGTCGTAACATAGTTGATCTCAGTCCCGGTCTGACTCGAAACGTCCGAAATATCAAAGACGCTGAAGGTAGTGATAGTAGTGTTAATCACAGTGGGGGTAACATCTGTGACGGTTTTAAAATTTTAATTGATCAGGTTGTTCAGGAAAGACATCACCAGTACCGTCAACTCGATCTGCAAGACGAACAGAGTGTACTCAATTCAACGGTTGGATCTGACCTAACCAAAGGGGCGCCTCAACAAAATCCGTCATCACTTGAGCCAGAAGATGAAACAAGCCCAACAGATGAACAGACAGGTACCTCAACAACGGTTGAACAGCCGAGTCAGAAGGCTGATCAAGATTCTCGCATCCTCGAGGAGAATGACGGAGAGGATGCACAAAAGGCGCCCGAAGAACAGGAAGTCGGAGAATAGACAGCGGAAGGGGTTGTAAGTTACCGGTTCCTGTACAATTAACTTGTTAGTGGATTGTCATCTTTCTGTGGCTGAGTGATAACGAAGTCCTCAGTAGACTACTTTCGAGAACTTCAGAGATTTGAACTTGAGAATCGCTCATCTTAGCTTTCAGGCCACAAAAGTGTGGTCGAACATTTGGACATCACTGCTCGGTAGTGCTCAATATGAGGTCAGTGGCCCAGTGATCAGCAAGGCTGCTACGTGAGATTGTAAATTGAACCTCAAATACCGATCGTGGCAGGAATAAGCACCACTAATTTAGTCTACAGAATCTGCTCTGCGATTTACCTCGGAGGTCAGCTGGGTACCACTAGAACATAACACCCCGATGTCAAATCAAACAGATAACGACCGCAAACAGCTAGGTAATGTTTCTATAATAGAAAATACATGAACATCAGCAAATACACATGAATAGACATATGAATCAATATTAAATGTCACATACGTTCGAAATGGTACATCCCGAGAGAGCTTTCGACCGTCAGTGGTCGAGCACCAACAGAAAATGTCCGAATTCAAGATGTTGGCCAAAGCGACCTTCATGCGGGCATAATTGTCATCCAACATACTACTCACAAAAAGGGGAAAGTAGGCGGAGAGCGGGATGAAAGTCCAAACGGATGTTACATAGTCTGAAAATGTCAAAACCCGAATCCAAAAGTTAGTTCGAAAGCGGCCAGCCGAAAAAGCCATAGGCCTGGGAAACGTACGATCTAAAAGAATTACCAAAAACTCCAGAAAGTATTCACACTTTCACTGTCAAGCCAGTTGAAACCACAACTGTTGAGTTGACACTATACTAGCATGTTGTGATACGCTCGTCGAAGGACTTCAATACTGGTTAACTGGTATCATTTATGCTGTTAATTTTTACCCATCTATAGAAATGTACATACTTTAACCATCTCATCCTTTTAGTGAAGTAGGTAGATTGTATTTGTGGGTAATTTTATCCCGCTCCATGCATTTCTCAAATCTTATGGACCATCTATATGCTATTCCTAAACATAGGGTTAATCGCTTTCTTTTTCGTGTCCAAATGCTTCCACCAATAAGAAAAGTGGTTGTGCAGAGTTTTGTTTTAGCTGATGTGAGATTAGGGCTTACACTGAACAAACTGTCCCCATTGTTTCCAATGTTCTGGAATTGTCAACAAGGTGTCGTGGATTGAAGAAAATGTGGAGCACGTCGGAGAAGTGATTCGATTGTTCACATCCAAATCTGCTCGTAACATCTGAGTGAGAATAAGCTGATATGATTCTCTCTTTGAAAATATTCATTCGACATCAATAACAGTCGAACTACGGGATGCTTCGCATAGATCATGCTAATATGTACGAGGTAGTGCGTGGACTTTATGAGTTTCACCTCCACAGCACACGTTGTTCTAAAGAGCATCAGGAATATACACCGATAACAGAATGCGGACAGACTAGGAGATGTTGCACGAAACTCCCGGTGTTGAAAATTTCCCCAAGTCTCCCATAATCAAGTGAAACGATTCGGGACCCACAAAAAAGTCGTTTGAATGCGAAGAGCACTTCTAACAAATTGAACGTTGTATCTATTAGCACTTATGCAGTTTAGAGGAATATTTGCACTGTCTAGGCCGAAGGGTGTAAGCAAAACTTGTTAGAAGGTTCATTTGTGCACTATCTGGTGAGTGACAGTCACCGGGCATGAGACATCATCACCTCCGCCACATTACATTTATCGATCAAAGGTCACACAGCCAGTGAGACACTATCCGTTACTGTGACGGTGAATGTGTGGAATGAATCCAGATCGTAACTGGTACATTTTTACTAATCTTTTTGAATGTACTGTGTAAAATGCCGCGCGTTATAACAAAATTCATTTCTAATCTGCAGTGCGATATCATACCTACCCCTGATCAATCTAAGCGTAAGATGGGTGCAGCAGTTGATGAAAATATGTGTAGTTCAGTATGCACGTTTTAACAGTCAGTATTTACGAAGACATAAACATGGTTAACACTGTCTCCCTTTCAGGAAGCTCGAAACGAAATGAACAATGAAGGGTCGAAGAAAATCTTCCAAAAATACAAACCGTTGCCATTTTCCGCACCGATTTTCAGGTTTAAGGTGGCTTTAGTTTACTACCTCTGTGTGTTTGTTAATCGTGTATGTGTCAGTGAACTAGAAAATGCACAGTAAATTCAACTTGCGAACACTCATTGTCATTTCTATGGGCAGGTGTTGATGAGGTACCGACAACGTCGTCAAATATATGCGCTTCGGAGCTAACAAACTGATAAACCGTGAACGATTATTTTACCAATCAACGTGGTTTAACGTGACGATAAATTCTGTGAAATGAAGCATTACGCAACCCACCAAACTTCAGCATCCCCATGTATCCAGCAGAGGTAGAACCTTCAAATATAGTGATCTCACATACAAAGCTCCGTCTTCTGGTAAAGATCGATCTCAAACAGTGCCCAAGATTTGAGATGACAGCTCGTATTCCGTAAAGGAAACACACTGAGAAGCCACTACTCCGACACTTGCAGTAATCACCCCTTCGGTGCGCAACTCCGCTATAAGGACTACTACAGTAACATCTTACCTCATTTCTGTCATTTCGGTTCAATCCTGTTCATATCACTGTTAATTTCGTGAACCCAGTTTGATGCATTCCAGTTCAACGCACAGAGATCAGATGGTCAACAAAGAGCTGATGTCAATGAGTAATCAACCTACACAGAAAGTTCAGGTACTTCTAAGCTCACCTCGTTCCAGTCCCTCCTGAAGCCTGCCTTGATCCATATGACAGCTCCCCGCAGTGCCGGGTCTAAAAATTACGAGATATGTTACTTACAAGCCGAATTTACCCTATGCCATCTTACACAAACAGAGAAGAATTAACTGTATCACAGCTGGTTTGTCAACTTAGTAATTCTGGGTAGTCTGTACACTGTATCACTCCACTATACTATGTGTACACTTTCAGGATTGACAATGAAAATAACTAAAGTAGAACACTCGGATTTTCAGTTTATTCGCTACCAAGTTACAAAAGACGTAGTGCTTAGGGCACAAAGTTCAATGATGGACAACAAGCCGTTTCTATGATCGGTTTTACGCACACGTCAAATTAAAGAGGAAACTTACCCGGTAAATCGGTATGACGATCTGAGTTGGTGTATCTCAGACGAACAAGAGAAATGATCAGGCTGGTTGTATGAAATACACTCCGCACCTTCAAACTGTGAAGTGCTGCTTAAAAACGGGGAAATTCCGAACCCTACGCCATTTGTTACAAGTGATTCACTCCGTAGTTTCAACAGAACCTCACTGACCTCAACTTTTTTATCAGTTCTTCTGTAGTGGCTAACGATCGTACGGCTTCCCCAGGGATCTCGGTTGAAACCGTGGTATAAAATGTTTGGTATGAACTTCCATAGCCACACAAATAAGTACAAACAGCGGATGCCTGTACCGTATTAGCAACTATCCCAATAGCACATTATTCAAGGTTGCTTTGATGAAATCATTTCTAGTGTTGAATAAAGTAATTGAAGGTTTCTGTGCATTTGTTGAGTGTAGCCAAGTGGGCTTGAGCCCACCTCGCGTACTCTTCTGTTTTCTTTCGGTATCGCTGTTGTTCCCAGACTAGAATAATGTCAACTGCTTTTCACATTTCCAAATACTTTGTGGAAACGGTTTGTTTCCGTACTCTTAGTTCAACTCCCGGTGAAACAAGAGTCTGATTGCTTTTCAGGAAAGACTTCCGAGACGGCTAATGGACCAGGGCGAAACACATCCATATCTGACCACTACACTTCATCTGTTTAAGTTGGAGATACAGTAAAGATTTAATGTTTACTAATGATAGTCCGTGTGTAACCGTTTTATACCAGTTTAATTTCATTCTCTGAAACGGCTCCTGGAAGCCGAAATGTCACATTTACTGGACCCGTTTGTCGGAAACCCACACAAAACTGACACCTTTTTCCTCTCCCGCCAACTGACTTACAAACGTGGTTTAGTGTAAGCACTTCTTCATCGAACAAAAAAATCACGCATGACCTACCGCGTACAGTCTGGAGGAAGATACTGAGACCTGCTCAGTTTGCTAATGGACATTAGTTAGGAACGAGTGGCCAAATCTGGGCCACAATCACCACCGAAGAGACATGCCCTAATCCCCCTTCCTTACACAAGAGGTCACAAAACCAGCCACGTGAATCAGAAGTTGAGATGTCGTCTCTCCCATTTACCCTGCCGTAGAAGTGGGACTGTTCACTGCAATCCTCAGGCTTACTCTCTAAGGTCCTGATGGTTCAGTTCCGCGAGACTACCTGTCATGTCACGTATCATTTCATATACGATTGTAGTAACGTAAACATTCATAGAACGGACCAAAACTTGCAACAGAGAAAGACAGAGTTTATCCTCTAGTGACTGGTGCAAGTGACGATCCATCACGAATCGCCATGCCAACACCCGAGCGGAAAGCCGGCACTTCCGATCGTGTACCTAACGCTATCACTTCCTCTGTGGTCTTACTACTTAATCGTAGCCCCAGGATGTTGGCGTTTAAGGAACAAATGATTATTAGGCTCCCTGTTGGCAGAAACTTCCGACGTTGTCAATGTCGCTGGAGTGGTAATGAAACTGTTTACCCTACTCTGCTTTGTACCCATGTGACATACTTCCATTTTAGTTCATTGTCCACATTTGCTAATTCTGTACAAACAAACGTTCTATGCAATCGACCGATAAGAATAACCGGAACGTTTGCACCGCACAATGTGTTTCCCTACTGTTTTGATTAAATGTATCGGGGGTTCCGTGTTTCAGATTCTGTTATTCTTGAACGTGGTGTCAGAGGGTTGTGTGATGGACACCAGGCCTTCACTAAAAAATGAACACTATACGATTAGCTTTCACCGTTCTTGTACTGTCATGTAATTACCTTATTATCCTACCCGCAAATAGGTTCCCATCACTGTAGCGTGTTTAGAATGTCTCCCAAGCCTTAGTTGGACACAACAAATACCCTTAACTCGCACTCCTCAAAATGTATCCCCAGATGGCTAACTGAAACTCGGCAAACATCTCCGATCCTACTCTACTTGTGTTATTCTCTTCCTACCTCGCTTATTACGCATCCAGTTTCCTCATTTAGTAATTAACTGCGTGTGTGAACCAGTGATTTCGTCCGTTCATATTGATTGTGACCGTTCACCAAATTGCTCAAGAGTACCAGCATTATTAGTACGGCCAACAGAGACAGGAACTCGTATGTAAAAATCTTTCTCCCTTCTGTAGCAATCTTGGATTCTATGATTGGGTAAGATGATAACAAAGCGAGTTAGCGACTAGAAGAGAATGAAGCAGTCAAACGTGAAGAGAAAAAAACGAGCGTGTGCAATCACAACCGAGCCAAAATAAGAAGTAAAAATCGTAATATGGTTGTATGTCAAAGGTAGAAAGTAAAACAGGCGGTGCTGCGCATACTCGCTCAAAGGTGTCTAACTTGCTAACTAAACTATGTATCTGCAACGCAGAAAACCTGTTGCTTACATTCTAACAACTAAAAACAATATTGCATATCCTTGTCACGGCCGGGATTTGAACTCCGGCCATTCCAATCATGAGGCAACCGTGTTAACCACTGCGCCATTGACCTCACATTAGGCACGACCGAATTATCAAATCTGAACGCTCAACCACTCTCGCTTGTGAGCAATGATCAGGTTGCCCGATCGTCTCGAGAGGAGACACAGTTACTGCCTGTTAACNCTTGAAAATAAACCAAATCCCCGACTACTCATCAGTAATCTAAAAACAATATAATGATGTTGTAATAAGCCTGAAAACATAGGGTGACTGTTTAGCAATAAACAATGCTTGCAAGAGAAAGGGAGGAAGTTTGGAAAATTTGTCACGGGCGAACACCACCCGAGTCCAATATCCAAATCATTCTGTGTATCCCTGAAAGTTGTCCAAAGTGCCATAGCAAACACAGATTTAATCTATCACCAGATTAATGCTGATACGTTACGTGAGCGATACCAATTTACAGTCGGAAGCATAGAGGCCATTCGAAAAATACCTAGATTACTACGTTCCAAATCAACTCAAAAGATGAACGTGCAAATTTATCTGATCTAAGAACCGCACTGTGATTTCGTTGATGAGTTCTTCCGCTCCATTGCTGCTGACAGGGTGGAAGATGCGCCCAGGTTAAACAAATGGACTTCGACACAGAATGAGGTAATACTAGTTGGTTCCTCTGCAGTGACTCAAGTTGTCCAAATGGCGCTTGTGTTGGCTGGGCGACTTCGTGACGTCGTTCGGTCATCCCACTGAACTGATTATCCCTAGCCAAGGTAGCAGGTTGAGGTTGTAAATGCAGTGCACTTATGTATGATTCAGTATAATCAAGGTGAGGCAAAACAAGGCGATTAGACGAATGATGCAGACAAAAGGTGAGTAAAGCAAAACAAAGTGACCATATTAATCGATTTGATGAGCATGATCACTTCGGAGCCAATGATGCGACTTCGTTTGTTTTAACGACCGTGGACAATCAAATGTCAATCAGGTCACACGCTAAGTAGCAGAAGTCGAGGAGATACATACGGTGATAGAGCTGTAGCAAAATAAACGTGGCGCACGACTAGGCATGAAATCAATCCCCGGATCGGGATAGATTGCATATTTTGTTAGGGTCAGACTATCTCTGCGGTTGTTGAGCCAAGGATAATTGACTCCGTTTTACATTTAGTCGTTAGAAGGACAGTTTTAAAATAGCTCCCGACAGCTATAAATACTAGGTAGTTGCGTCGTTTATCTCAGGCTTGATGGAGTCCGCAGATCAGCACCGATGCTAAGACCATTAATGAGTTAGTATCTATAACCTTCGGCGTTTGCCATTCCTACAGTAGGGCGTGTGGTTGAAGTTGGCCTGATACGTACACCTGATAAACGGAAACAATCACGAAACCGGTTGTGCTCCCAGCGAATGTTGACCACTGAGCACATCTAAGAAAGTACGAATTAAGTTTCCGTAGTCGTTAATCAAATTCGACCTACAAAAACGCTTCTGGACCCATCTACACGATCAAGCGAACGAACCTCCCTTAAATCACCTACACTGCGTTGTTAGATACGCAGCGAAGTCAGTAACCTTTGTAAAGTACGGTGGGATATATCAACAGTGGCACTTCACAGGAAAAGCAAATGGATCCCACTGCAAGTGCAAATCGACCAGCAGACAATACAATGAGCTACTTGTCGATACCATCTAAGTAGCTAAATAATTTAAGGGATAATAGGTTCACAGAGAAACAGATCCGAAGATATAATACAAAGCATCAGTTGATTATCAATGCAATATCGTTCAACCTCAAAAAAGAAAAACATGCCGATCAAGAAATATTAAACATGAAGACATTTACTGCACAAATTAGCCCGATGACGGCACTCTGGCATGTTCAGGTCAATCGCCAGGTTTGCCACGACCAAATCGTAGGTCAGCATTGCACTACGACGCCTGTGAAATACGTCTGTTCTCCTGTTTTTCGATGCAGCTGTACGTCCATCCAGTAGGTGCCACTTAAAACAACACGTAAACAGCTCAAGCCTTTAAACGGTGCGGCTTTTACGTTTCCTGGGCAGTTTAGCATATGAAAAACTGATTTATCTTGATAACGAAACACACAATCTGGTTGTCAACCGTAGACATTTAAAAACTCGGGATATCCAGAGGAAGTGGTAACGTTTCCCATCAAGGAATTTCATGGACGCGGATTCGAATATTGGCTACTGTTTAGGTCTGGTACTGATAGTTAATCAGTAACCTTTTACTATACGACAACGAACACTTTATGAGGTAAAAGGTGAAATTAAAATGTGCCCTGAAACAATACCTCTGAAAGTTCATTCATTTCCAACTCATGTTCAATAGGAATCCGAGCTCACATGCACAAACGATGTCAAATGACTGTACTAAAAAGCGCATGAAAGATAGGTTGTTGTGTTTAATAGGAAAACGAACCATTGGCCCAGTTAGCTCCTAAACACTTATTTTGACTTCGATGTCTACTCCATACTGACCAATCTAGCTTGTCCCCTATCACTCAACTGAATAAACCACTCACTGTTTACTCATGCATTAAATCAACCCTCTAATAAGCACCAAGTCTTATTTCTTGCTAACTCTGTTTTCGACTACGTCTCGTCTCTTGCTGTCTGTTCCATTCTCAACATTCTTTACCGTCCACTCATTTGTAACCACAGCGGTGTGCACTAAATCCAACATAGTTGTGTGCCCCAGTAATGAATTAAAATAATATACACTCGCGGCAAAACTATCAGAACATTCAATATTTTACAATTTGGATGAAGAAATTAGTGTAATACTCAATATCCGCCTTCCACTAACTGACATAATTATACGTCGCGATTGTGAACTAATTGAAGAGTAGGATAGCAGCGAAGAAAAAACGCCATAGATGCCCAATGAGTTCAGCCCTCAAACGTAGTCGCACGCGACACAAACGTACATCAGCCTAGCATCCACATACTCCGGAATGTGAGTGTTCTGCAGATGAACAGACAATCTAGGGTTGCATGAGTAATCAATAAGGTTAAACAGAAGTGGTCAGTGAAAGTAAAGTATTTTCGATCTCGACATGCCATAAGATGTGACGTGTACAGAATATGTAAAAGACAACAATCTTAGCTTCTATGCAACCCTTAGCATATCGGAAGTAGCCAAAACGGCTTAGGGTTCAATCGATCTGATTCTGAAAGCATCATCTCCACATATAAACAATAAACGAAAAGGATTCAAAATGCGGTTCAAAAACACAGCCTTTTAATTGGCGCCAAATGTTCGAAACCGAACTTGACGCTTATGCTAACCACCTTTCCAACTATTCATACAGCACTCCAAGAGTGTTCCCACGCAAATTACAAGAGGACGGGACAATTAACTCCAATCAATTGTGAACGCACCCATGGTCGTAATAAGAAGGCAGAGACAACACAGTTGATTGACATTGAAAACGCGAACGATATCGCAATACTCAGTTTCTCGGTAGAGAACGTGCAAACCGCGCTGAGCCCATATGGTTGGTTTGCAAAGTATACACTTCACCTTCAAAATCATCAAGACTGGAATGGCACCGGTTTCAATTATGCCGTTCCGAGTATGTATCTAGAGGTTGTTGACCTTTTTGCCTATCAGCTGAACATCATCTCATCAAGTTGTAATGTTATCCACGAACGGGCCATGATGATAGCGAAAGCACTTAGAGAACTAGTCGCGTGCCGAGTTACCAATTCGAGAAGAATCAGAACAGAAGTCTGGGCGGCACTAAGCAATCTCAATTTATTGGAAAAATGGGACTCATTTTATGGGAGAACAACATTAATCAACATGTCAGTTGATTGGCATGTCTGATTGATTGGCGCCCATCGATCGTAATTCGGGTTGCAACAGGTTGTGTGAATTGCGGTCAGCTGAACCTACATCATCCATAAAATTGCTGCAGTCTAATCTCATTACAGAACTCACTAATCTTCACCATTTCGAGCGACAAAAGGCAAGGGTTGAAAGGTGTGCTCAGTTTGGCACTATGGATCATCGGTGCAGGAGATGTGCACACACTCTTGATGTCCGATCACCACAGTCTCCGATAGTTAGCTTCTATCAAGCGGACTAACTTCGTGATAAAAACGACAATCCATCAGAGCGAATTTGGGAAATGTGGATGTTCGCGACCAACAACCGAGGTAAGAGAAACGCAAACTTCGCCGGTTGAATCACATACTCCGGAGCGTATTGTTCATTGTGATTGTCGGTGACTGAAAGAAACTGCAAGGCGGCCATTCGATCAAGTGATTGCGGGTTACAAAAATCTTGACCGCCTTACTGAACAAGGCTGGCAGATGCCGTCAACCCGGTTTCGGAAGTCATGACCGTCCACACACCACTGGTTGGAAGCATACTCGCATATGGCACTGTGGTGCATCCAACCATAAGCGCTGCCCGCCTTTTTTATTGAGGCCACAGTTTTCGTTTTCTCAATGTTCCGGTGTTCACTTCACATTCGTACTTATTTAGGATTCGGTTATTTCGATGATCAACAGCAATTTGTAGGAACGGCTCAAAGCCGAGAATGATAATAATGAATTCGTATCTTAGCAAGGATAGATAATTCAATGTGAGTGGATTTGAGCAGCGCGGACTGCATGAGTATAACTAAAAAAAGAATGTTTTGGTGAAGCAGATGATGGGTGACCTGCGGTGGGACAGATCGAGCGACAGGTAATTCTGGGTAGTGGGCCAGCTGATGATTCACAATTCGACACACCATAAAGACGTGTACACTATGGAAATGTCATTGTCCACTGAAGTAAAATCCTCGGCAAGTTCCATTACACAATAGCTGAATTCCTTTTCTCAGACTGATCAACCTGTTGTACTGACCTAACGTGACCAGGAACGTCCGACACAAACTCGGTCAAGTGCATACGGATCAAAGACTACGTAGTACAGTCAAAAGTGTAAGTGATATTGTGGTGGATTTTCAGGTCGGAGGTGCGAGTTTTCGAACGCTCGGCCGAATACCTCAACGCGGGGGAGGTATGTTGAAAAGCCTGCTACGANAACATACCGAAACGATGCGCTGAAATTTCCAAGCAGAACTAAGGCACGCTCAACTCTCTTCTTCAAATAGACAAGCCAGTGATCTGGTGGTTATGTTCCGAACTCATTCATTAACTCACTAACAATGGCTGGTGTCACTTTTCACAACTGTGACGTAATTACTTCGTGCCAACGGATTCAATTATGAAATACTGGGTGGTCCCGTTCGCAAAGGGGCTTCAAGAAAAATATGGAGCTGTAAAAAACGCCGTATGCTTAGCACGTAAGTAAAGTAAGTGTTAATGGCCAACTGTTTTGACTGTTCATCACCATGGCAGTGTTCGCCAGATATGTCCGATCTCTATCTACATGTTTAATTTCGACATGGAAGAAATGCCAGAAGGTGAACTGGGGATTCGAACAGTGCGAATTTCTTTCTCGGAACTGAGTTGGTTGACATGGAATATGTAGGCCATATTGCCCTGCTCAACCCCTTAGTTAAAGGCAAGCAGATAAGGGCGAATGAATCTGATTATCTGTATGAGATGCTGTTCGTGCCTTCACACTGTAGTGCTGCTACGAGATTGGGGTTTCGCGTTTCCACGTTCTCCATTGCAAGCAGTCTGTTTGATAACCTGGACCGTCTCACACACTTGGGTAGCCCCACCTCATCGGCATTCTAACATTTCCGATCAGATATAAACAAATATAGCAAATACGCGATCCTTACTAACGTGCATTATGTGTGGCGTCGTACAAACGCCCAGCAGTTGCTGAAGAGGAAGCTGAATAACGTCTTCGTATGATCCGCTTCAGACCAGCACTCGAAAAAGTAGCCTGCTGGTGACGATTATGTGAACATACATATGGGGCTTGACCACTGCCTTCACCAATTAGGCCAAATCAAGCGAGAGGATGGTGTGAGCAACATGGCTGTCTACCAGCGTGTATTTTCGAAATCGCTAGATGTAAGACCAAGTGATCGTGTAACACGGATGCACAACTTATGATAGCTAGATAACGTATTCAGCATGTCAGCAGAGCGCCCAGTATACCGGACATTGGTTAGTGTGACCACCAGTAGTTGGGAAAAACCGCAAGATGGTCGAGAAACAAGGTGACCACGGAATATGAAAACACTGACTTCCACCCAACAAAGTAGTTAGATGTTGCCCGTCCGATTCGGGATCCTGAAAACACTTAGATCGTTGGTTAGATGCAGTAACAGATATAGCAGTTTGACACAGCCAACAGATTAAATGTATTCATAGCCTACTCGATACAATCCCATTTTATCCACTTATGGTTTATTTTTGTCGTTAGGATGCCCCATATTAACTTCGTAATGAACGGTGGTTCAATCCAAGGTAACATCTGATCAAGCTCATAGTTGCTTTGATCAAGTCTTTCAATTTTAAGCGGTCGGTATATTTCGAAAACATAAGGGAGATGGACACCGATCAGTAATATACCACTTTCAAAAAAATATCTATTCTCTCATCCACACGGGAAGCAAAGCTAAACAGAAGGTACTGTGGCTCGGACCACCACTCACGGTAACAGTAGCGTGGAATAACTTGAAAGAAAACTTTAATAAAGCAGAAAAATTGATAAAACACGGCAAATTGGAAGAACCATCAATGATATGAATACAGGTACGCCACTGATTCCGGTAGTCATCTTGGATAGTGCTCTTAACCCGCGATTTAAGCGATCACGATAACCCCAACCAGACGAGTCGTACGCATTCATCTTGCTCGGTGGAACAATTAAGAACTCCATATTTCGTGGTCTCAGAACATAATGTCCGATGCGACAAACGCTCACATGAAATGCAGAGTGTGTGACCTAATCCTCAGACTGTGCAACGCGATTAGTTGAACAATGGATCGCCTATGATCAGCGTTCCGAAATACAAATTGACGAACGGGCGCATTGTTTCTATCTGCTGTTTTGCAACGTTGCTAGCAAATAATTGGACTAGAGATGATTACCAACGTACACAGAACACTCGTGATTGAGGGGCCGACTCAGGGTCTAAGGTGAAATATCAAGGTACAACAGCAAACAGGTGGTCAAAACCAAAATGACAGTCATATGAACTAGGTTCCAGTTTGGAGATCAGCTCATTAAATTTCGTGGATGCTATAGATCGCCTTGACCCATGTCAAAGGGAATGAAAAACAGATAACCACGAGGAATCGCACAAGTTCAGAAGTAACAAATAACACTGATTTAGTCTTCACATTCTCTCTCATGGTCCAAACGACTGATCTAGAAAACTTCAAGATATCCAACTGTACAATAAGCGCCCACATGTATTTCCATTATTTATTTATATCAGCGACCTACGCTAAAAAAAAATGTACAGTTCTGTTTGGTCCATATTGTAGTGAAATTCAGACAGCCCAGATTACCAAATAATAATTTTTGGTGCACAAAAGAGGGTCCTATGCTTGATTGAAAAAGTACGAGAAGTTAACGGTTCACACAGATTAGTACAAAATTCACTTCGTCAACCGAAGACCACTGGCGTTGAAAACAGTGAGGACCACCGTGGTGTATTCTAAGCGCAACAGTAGGTGTTGGGTTTCCAGGGTGTTCGAAAACAACAGGCACACCACTCAAACGTGTTTCAAGGTCGTCCCATTTTACGGACGATACACTATGAGAACATGACAACATCATGCGTACAACAATTAGAATCAAATTTACTAGTTCACTACTTATTCTGGCGCCCTGAGGTTCAGCGTTGCAAGCACGTTGAAGGGAATGAAGTTACAAAACAGCGCTTTGTTTGCAATACGAAAACGAACAGAAGTAATCATAGCGGCCAGAGGTGATAGCATTATGCACCATAAATTGTGAGAATTCCCGAATATGATCTTATTAAGCCAACCTACTGCGTCAGAACATCTTCTGAATTTCAATGAAGGGCGTTTTCGTACAAAACAGTAGATGCACGATCTAACAGTGTTAGTAGAGAAAGCGTTTCACTCTTTCCCGTAAGGATGACAATTGATACCAAGAACACCGAAAAGTTTAAGTCATGATAAAAACGAACTGTACAAAGTAAAATAACTGTACAACTAAATGGGTCAATCGCTATCGCTGTGATCGGAATATGTCATGCCTGGCAGAGGACAACACTGATCGGAATCAACAGTTTGACCGACTGTTGACAGTTTGGGCAACTTTGAACTAGAAGGACTGGCAGAATTCGAGGCAGATATACATTGTGGATGAACGGAACTTCCTGGCTTTGTTGAGTTTGAATTTTTGACTAGCACTGCACCTTGAAGTTGGCGTTTCAGATAGGAAGTACTTGCCTTGCCTGGGAGCTAAGACCATAAAAAAAATTGTAAGATCACCGTGTAAAAACCATAATAGAATATCACAAAATGAACATCATGACGTTTCATTAGCGCTTGTGAAAATGTTTTCAGGTCTAATCGGACTCGCTATAAACATTTCATACGAAATTGTTGGCAAAAAGTGTCTAAACTGAAATTTTTTATCAGAAATTAGATTAAATGTATTCCATGCAAGGTCGTGTAGTTTTGATCTAACTCATTTCACATCATTGGCGAATAAACAAGCACAATCCATCTTCTCTGTTGACGTACAAACGTCATTCTAACCGTGTAAAAATACGTACGTGTATTGTGAATGAACACCCAACTGTGATCAAGTAGGAAAGATCAAACTGGACTGGTTGGTGACTAAAAATTGGACTACATGCTCCATCCACATCATGGCAGCAAATGACATTAGAATGATAAAGAGAAGTGAAAAAAAAACAGGACTTTGCATACCCGCTTTCAAAACAGATTAAGTGAGTAGTTTTCAAAGCACGAGACATGCTATCACACGACATATCATATCAATATTTTTCACGTGTTGGCTAGACACTACCATTTTTCGTGTTGGTCACACAGTACTTGAGGGTCAATATCGAACAGTGATGCACTGCTGCCCATGACAGAATAAAAGCAGCATAAACCTCACCGAGCTACGTCGAGTCTCGACATGTTCCATTGCGTCAGAACAAAAGTGTCGAAAACAAAATTTTTCTTTAGAATCACATCACAGCCAGACCACGGATTTCACTCAGCGGTTGCCATCTGAATCCAACGGACAAAGAAATTGTGTACAACTCGCTTGCATAGCGCTTCGCTCGTTCGGTTGATACTGTTCAGTAAGCCAAGTGGGTCGTCCAAGTCAGCATCATCCAACTGGAGTCTGAAATGGAACCGATCACTAGTGTAACTGTGGGCCATCGGTCCGATTGCCATTATCAGGTTAACAGGAATTAATCCACCAGTGTTCTTACAGAGTTGCGTGAAAATCGTTTGTAGGTGAACTTGGGTTTTCGCCGAGGTCGTTTTAATCTCGTCATGTAGTGTAGGCAGAAAACGTTCAACCAGTTTCTCCGGTTGCCTCAGTCAAATAAGTAACTCACCCGGTCGACTTAAAACCAGCCAACACCGTACTGGATTTCGTAGACATTAGGAAAGTACGACAACGATGAGTTTTGACCAATATCCAGCAATGCAAGCGATGTCTACATTGAAATTTTACAACCGGATGAAACTTTACGGAAAACATGTTTCATAGACCAGTAATTCTACTCTGGGTCTATTTCAAATCTGTTTAGTAGTCAAAAAAGCCTCGGACAGAATCAAACAAACCTTTTTCGGTTGAAGCGAAGCAGTTTCAAGGGAAACCTTCGGGATGATGTCAGCGGGCCGTGTGTCAGTAACCGAAGATTCGTGTGTAACACCGTCGTCCTCCGATTCGTCTCGATTCGTAACACCATTGCGAGAAGCCATCAACTCTCTAAAATTAGACAACACACACCAAAGTTTGAAACATACTTGATTAACTGTTCGTCCGCCTCTTCTTCGGCTTTGCGTTGTGCTTCTTCCTCCTGCCAAAGTTTACGTAGAAGCAAATGATCTGCTTCCATACCCGCTTGTCGCTGATTTAGCTGCTTCAAGTCTTCAATCACTTCAACCATCTCCATTTCTTGTTTGCTTTGGTCTGTCCTTTTCTCTAACATTTTCATAGGGTTATTGGCCAGTTCCTCCTCCTCTTCAGCTTGACGCTTCGCCTCCAGTTCTTCTGCTGTTTTGAGGGCCTCGAAGTTACGCTTTGCTCCGCCCTCCAGAACATAGTCTCCATTCTCTAAGTCAGTCTACGGCAAAAACTAGACCAATATTAAAGAAACATACGCGCCAGATGATTTCAGCACAACAGGAAGGACAACGGATATAGAACCGATAATGTCTTAAACCAAGGTAGTCTACATTCTCGGCAGTTTCCATTCGCGAATTAAATTTTTTCGCTTTATATATGTACCCGTTACAGGTCAGACATCTGTAAGAATAGTCATTTAGGAGAGACGATAAACCTCATATTGAACGGAGCCATGGTACGGATGTTAAACTGCCGACGTCTGTCACCACGACGCATGCGAGGAATTTTTGAAGGGTCATAATCTGGAGGGAAATATTTCTAGGTGCGAACAATAAAGTCATTCGTACAAAATGAACGACTCACATTTAAAACTTTCCTTTCGGTCATCAAAGAGAATAGGACACAATGTTAGAATTCACCAGATTTTGACAGGAGAGGAACGAGTTCCAAAACCCGGTTAGGTAATCTGAAAAGTAAAAAAGGTGAAACCACATTCCAGTGCAAATTGTAGCATCGCAAAGATGTCCACTCATCGAATAAACATGTCCACTTTTGCTTTATGGACTACAGACCTGGTCCATTCGTGCAGAGGATGCATACAGACTCTCAGCACCCGATCACCGCTGTCTCTGTCAATTAGCTTCTATAAATTGGGCCAACTTTGTGAGCAAACCGACAATCCATTGGAGCATTTGGGAAATGTGCACGTTCGCGACCAATAACCGAGGTAAGAAAAATGCATAACCTTCGTCGACTAGGTCACGTACTCCGCATACTGACCGGAGGGTTGTCGCACCACGCACTGCTCAATGTGGCCGCCGATGACTGGGCTAAACCGCTTGGTAGTCAGACGATGACGTGCTTGTGGAATATAAAAGCCCCACTCGTTCTTCGAAGCTGGTAGGTATCGTCTACTCAGTCGGGAAGTTTAAGACCATGCACACCACCGTTTGAAAGCAATCTTGGACAATACAGTGCTTCGCAGCCTGCATTCCCGAACTTGTTGACTTTCCTTCTCCTCTCCGATACGCCGTAGATGCGTGTCAAATCTAACAGCAGCCCAAGCCATCGTACCTACGGGTACGGTCTAAGGCTGAAAATGATTATAATCCCACCAAAAAACAAACGCAAGTCTTATATGTTAACAATTAGAACAGTGAGCTTCCAAAGAACTAGAGACTGGACAATCCGGTGGCAGTATGCCTACCGAGGTAGTTGGGGAATCTCTGATACTTCACAGCGTAGACCTAACGTTTGCAGCACTGACCGACGTTATCAGCGGTTGAAGGGAAACACACGCGGATAGACAGCGATGTGATCTCCAGTTATGAAAAAATTGGCCATTTTTTAGCAACCATGGTGAAAGTCATCAGCTCGATTGGGGTCATCATGACTACTCCAATTGCGAGCAACAATTCCCAGTTCACAGCGTTCTCATATCTAGGCGAGTTACGTGGACAGAACGTCTCGTCCATTAAATTATTCTCCAATATTTGGTAGTCATTCCAAGAACTTAAATGCCCGTAATTGATCGCCTACCCAAAATAAGCAACTCTCCTGAAGACCACAAGCAGGTGTGTGAATTCACGCTGAATTCCCGTTAGAGTTTACTTATCCATCGCACGCCTGCAAACAGTACTCGCGATGTGGTTGCATGTGTCTTGTACATGGGCATAAGAGGTTTAAGTTACATTATTGCTACAGTCGTCCTAAACAGTTGGCCTTTGAGCCTTAACAAATGCGCTGACCCAGATCCCAGGCTGCTCAGTCCAGTACTGCGCCCAATATCTGTGACACCAATTGGCTCACAAATACGCCAATGTGCACAATTTATGTCAGCTCCCCATAGTGGGATATGTTTGGCAACATGAGAAGGTGGCTTCCATTTCAAAGCCTATAGACAAGGCTCCGGAAGGTTTTGTTGCATGAGGTGTTCCGTCAGGCAACCAACCAGATTAACATCGTACGATGGAAGCAACTGATGATACACTAATTCAAACGCTTTTTTAAAATCTACGCGTCAAACCTCAACTAGTTCACCAATGTATCAATCATTCAGTTTAAAACGAATAGCTTCTTGCGCAAGATCGCCAGCATGCAAATTCGTTCTGCCTGGCCAATAAAACCCCACGTTTGGTAACATGTGCTACAGCTCTCTCTATAAGATGTTTTGGACTGATGGGATAAGACTGACAGAACGATAATTTGATACCGCTTTCCGACCACCACCGATACCGATCACGGTCGTAGCAATTAATTTCTGTACATCAAGTAACCTGTTTACTTGTAGTGATGACGTAACTAAGTGAATCGGAAGGAGCCCCAAAACTTCAACCGGAAGCCTTAAGTTCGCAAGATGAATGTTATTTGCATGCGCTATTGTAGCGAGAAGGCGTCCCATAAAACAATCTTTATTGTCCAAATCTCCAGCCACATGCAACGCGCGCTCTCTCGTTTATGAGTCATAATTCCAACCCACAACACCCCCCGGTTTCCGTTCACACGTCGTGTGCAATTCTGACCGGTTTACGTGTGTGATCGGCGCCTTCTATCGGGCGGTTTTCCGCTTGCCATTCCTCGTCTGTTTGTCCGATTTCCTTGCGCGATGGCTCGTCCGGCTGCTCGTGCTGTCCGCCATCCACCCAATGTTGACCTTGACCGTATTCCAACATCGTGTCGAGATGTTCCTCTAAACTTTGGAAAAACCACGCCTCCGATCTGGCCGTCTGTCGTATTTCG
>QNGE01002160.1:114004-125605 GCA_008508345.1 Paragonimus westermani
TGACAGCGGACAGCCTTGACGTACGTCACTCATGGTGCTGAAACTGTCAGACAGTTCACCGTAAACCCTAACCTGAGCTGAGGTATGGGAATAGAGTGCCGACAGTATGTTCACGTACTTAGTCGGCACACCTCTGCGTTTGAGCGACTCTAAAAGTGTAGATCGATCCACTGAATCGAACGCACCTTTATAGTCGAGAAATACAACAATTGTTGGCCGGCGGTATATATGACGCTGCTCCGGAATTTGAAGAAGAGTAAGTGTGATCTACACATCCCCGCCCGGGACGAAATCCTGTCCGTTCTTCCCTAATGTTAACCTACCGAGCTGCAGTGGGTCGACGAAGTATAATGAATGCTAGAACCCTAGAAATGACTGCTGTCGAACTAATTCCTATGTGGTTTTCGCAAGAGCCCCTGATACCTTTCTCGAAAATAGGAACTATTATCGACTGACCCCAACTGGAGGGGATAGTTTCCGTCATCCACACAAGTCGAAACAAATGAGTCAAAGCCTCTACTAACGCTCCTCCCACTTCTTTGAAAAGCGCCTGCACAAGGTCATTTGGACCAGAACAGTTTAGTGACCTACCCATAGGAGAATACGAGCACTGAAAAAGTCAGGGTGTATCAGTTATTCTGGGTTTAGAAAACAATTACTACCCCCAGCACACAGGGAAGGCATGAAAATGAGAAGTTAAATAGA
The DNA here is from genome assembly GCA_008508345.1 of Paragonimus westermani. Lineage (NCBI taxonomy): Eukaryota > Metazoa > Platyhelminthes > Trematoda > Plagiorchiida > Troglotrematidae > Paragonimus > Paragonimus westermani. The sequence continues at coordinate 114,710 of QNGE01002160.1, forward strand.
AGCAAAAAGGTTTAGAGGAAGAATAATATCACCATCGGGAGAATCGGTCGTTTATACCAAAGAAGGGAGTTGACGTGAAACTTTGACTCAAAAATCTGAGCTACAAGATAAGAGGATATAGGGTGTTCTCGGGAGACCCTACCCGAAACCGATTATTCAGGAGTTTGGCTCCATTGGTATTAAAGAGCTTGACTAGCCCAGGAGTGCAATGAATGGCATAGATATCTGATTGTGTACACTGCTGCGTGAAATGGATGTATTCAAGTCTACATGAGACTTCTGAATGATACCGAAAGTTTTTCGACCACACTGGATAACAAACCAAGGGTCATGACAAACTGCTGGAAGACTGGAGTACTCTGTGTGAGAGCAGCTGTTCTAGCCCCCTTCATCCCGACAGGAAAAAACGGTAGCGCCGGATCTATAAAAAATAGCTCTGTTGCATGTCCACAGGATCGTGCTTAATCGTCTAAGCAATCATACTCCGTCAGCAGTGTAACATACAAGATTGCAGCTGGTAGGACCAAGATTCTTGTTGGCATAGCCTAATCGAGCCTATCAAGCTCGTGCTTGAAAGCATCCACACTGCCAAGTGTGAAGACTTAAGCAGAAATGACACTCCGTGGTGTACTGATGCAAAAAACGGATGAAAATCTGTGGACGCCTAGTTAGCATCCTTGGAAAATAAGTTTAAATCCATGACTGCGGAGTTTGGTAGAAGCTAAGCAAAAAGGTCAAGTAGTATGTGTGCAGTTGAATGGAAAGCATTATCCAGATGAATAAGATCCCCCTTGAGTGGCCTATATTCGAGAGGAAATAGATTTGAAGGCTTTAAGTGTTGAGGATAAATGTGCAGGGAAATGCCACGTAGTTACTTTGTGATTGAGAAAAGATACCACGCCGGAGGTAAGGGTGTCGTTCGAATGTTAATTCCAAGGAATAGACGAACGGAAGAAGAGAGCAATTTGAAGAATTGTTAAGACGCCCCAGGGATCCGAACAGTATACCTAAACGAGATCTCGCCGGCACGACCAGGCATACACAAGCAGGAGACCGTGACAAGCTAAGCTTGTCTTACGGATCCGTAAGACGATGATACCCAGATCTCTTTCGGATGAGATTTCAAGAATGAGATAAGTTCCGGGTAATACTGCCACCTGGAATGGGAAGTTAATTGCAAAACATTGCATTTCTCAAGACCACGTGGGAGGCCATTCATCAGAGGTAGTTGTTATAATAGTTCGTGGTATTCGTTCCACCCTCGAGCTGGCAATCTATTTACGTCTTCCATTTCAGCTGTCATGCGCCAATTGTTATATGAATAAAGGCCATCATACGGACCTCTCACTCTGCCACCACCAGCGTGGTAAAAAGTATCGAATTATTTGACGTCCCTTCAAAGTCTATGCAGAGTACAGGTCTGTCCTAGTTCCGTAGGAGTTACCGGAAACTGGTCAGGAAAAGAGCCCTTCACATGCATATGGTGCAAACTTCTCTCTTCGAGGACACTCTCGAGACTTCTCATTGATCAGAGTCACGCTGTCGACAACTGTTGAAGTGATTCCCTTCTTACAAACAAACCAGTCAAGTATCCCGAGACCAAAGTTAGCGCTGTTAGATCTAGTTGGTTCATCCTTATACCTGGTACGACGGCATATACTGCTTAAGACTGTCCTGAGAATGTTCAACAATGATGAGCTTGCTACTTGCAGTGTACTCACGATATTTGTGTAACGAGCTGCCAGTTGGCACTAAAACCAGTATGTTAAGGAGCCCCAAGGCTCCTAAACGATCTGCTCGTCCTGTACACAACACATTCGATGTGACGTAGATCTACGGTGCAGCATTAACTCACAAGTGCACACACCTGTCCACACCGAATCTCGTGAACATAACCTAGAGACTGAAACTCGTGAGATGTCGGCATACAGAGGTCGTACGTCCTCTGGGGCTAAAGTCACACGCACGTCGTTTGTGACGCTCAACTTACTTAAACCTAAAGTTAACTCACCTGCGGGAATAGAGGCTAATTACATTGCTTCGAACGTACCTTATGCTGGAGCACTTAAATTCTCCCGCCGCAGCACAGCAGCCATTTCCTTTTCCCGCCCAATGAGGGTAGAACTCGAACCGAAGTCGGAAACCGAAGAGACACTTACTGGATCCTTATTCGGTAACGCAGTCATCAGCCCCATAAGACTACTGATTTGTTTACCGTGGATAAAAAGAGAAATGCAACGGGCCCCAGACACTGAGACCAAGCTAATAAGCATCTAATCAATCATGATCTATGAGGAAGTTGAATTGGTGAATGATGATGCTCATACAAAGTTGCGCCATGACGAAGCATGATGATCCGTCCCAAAATCGGAGCTTGCTGTCCTTTCAGAGTCTCTGACAGCCAGCTTTACTGTGCGATTGCCTCGTCCCACACATTCTTCTCATATATCCAGCTCAAAACTATTCCAAGTGACCCATTGATGAAATGGTAGGCCTAGCCTTACCTGCCTGAAGAGAACTTCGGAGACACATTCCTCGGGATATTCGGGTCCATCGTGGTCAATCCTGTGCAGAAGGCACCTCTGACAGAGCGCTTTACGTCACGTTTCCTTCAATCCTTCTTGCAGTCAACTAGAGTGGTATCGAGCATTTGACTTTACCTACGCAGGCAACCATGCAATCAGTCGGAACGTACATTAATACCGTAAACGTACAGTTTTGATATTCCAACGAGAATGCGACTGCATGTCATACCACGGATGAAGGCCAAACGTCTGCCAATTTGCCTGAATCTCCAAAAACTCAACAGGGTTGGCCCTTTGACGTTCATCCTAAATTCATCTACAATATTTCCTATCAGTCGTTCGAAGTCTCCTCATAGATTTGGCCGTATAACAATGAACAGAACCTTAAAGATGAATCGCCAAAATTTCAACTTCAACGTAACACTCACTGAACCATGCGAGTGACGGTTACTCAGAATTCGTTGACCCCTAGTATCCTTTACGTTGAAGTTTACTTACAGGGTATGCCACTTTCTGGGCCTGAAAGATTTGATGGAAACGAGGGAGACTCCGTTTTCCAATTCGGTCAGTCGCTTTTTTCTTTTCCTTTGATCAAATCCGTCTTGTCCTCCCCAACCTGACTTCATTTTTGTATTGTCCAACTTGACTAAATAGTCGGGTACTGACTGGAGTAACCTATCGCTCTCCATTATCCTCTGTTCTCCATCATTCCTTACTTTCTTCCGCTTCCTCACACTCTGCTACTCCAGATTACACAAACCCCTTGATTCAACTTCCCAAACGTGGATTTCGGCGCTTCTTTGATTGAAGATTCCTGTTATCCTTCTGTCTCATTTGTCTATCTCGTTCAAACGCCTGGATTGTTCAACTCGCTTGGTTCCTGATACGAGCCATTGCTCGTATCCTTCGTCAAATCGTTTGTGACACGTTTGCCATTTTATGTGGCCATGCCGTGTCGGAGGTAGGAATATATATTGTCAAATCATTAGATGTCCTTGGCCTCAGTGACCATGCAATATTTATTTCCGGTCTAATCTGCGAATTTCATCTAGTCGAAGTTGCCTCGGGAGCAAACCTTCCCGCTGGTTTCTCGGAGCTAGCACCAAACGGTGCATTGCACAAAAGCAGTGCCTTTAGAGAGTAAACTTCTCTCCAACCGAGCTTAATATGACGTATAAATCGACGCGAAACGATTGTGATACGTTATCCGCTCTGACAGGTGGTTGCATCAATCCAGCCCCGATTCCTCGTTTGTCTCAATCAAAAACTTTTCTACCATCTCAAATCTCCTCTCACCAAGTATCGAGTCGACATCTCTCACCTAAACTTCGACGAGCACAGCACAACTGATAACCCATAATCAAGAGGAGATCTCTCCTCCCAAAAGGCTTCAGTCAACACAAATGATTCTGCTTTTCCCTCTAGGGCTACCTCATCAGTATCAGCTATTCCCCCACCAACGATTCTTCCTTTCAAGTCGGCTTTCATTATTCGGAAGCTCAGCATACTCAGCGTCGACAAACCTCTGGCGGTGGACGGTATTCGCCCGTCTTCCATCAAAGATTGTGAGGAAACGACGGCAACTCCTCTTTTACTCCAACTACACACCCACTGCCATGTTCGTCGTCAACCAACGTTCAGTTTTACCGACAGAGCCATCAACCGTGTGAGGAACTATCCAGAGACCACGCCTAGGTAATTGGAGAGTCGGTCACCCTCGGGAAGTGGGTGGACGCTATCATAGTGGAACATTAAGTGCACAGTTAAGCTGAACATGATGTGCAACGACGTACATGGTGAAAATAACAACCGGTGTAATTTTGACAAACGGTGGTCAAGTAGGTATTCTCTACCTTCATTGAAAGCTACGCAAGCTGCGAATTGAACCGCAAATCAGTAATCCCTGATAATATACTGGCAGACATTTTGCAGTGAAAATAAATTCATCTAAAACTTTGTAAACAGTCACAATGAGTACATCAGAAGTAGAAGAGACGATCGCCCACGATCCATTGAGAACAGAAGGCAACACGGCTTCGTATCTGTGACCGGTGATGGGTTCAAGACATGCAAGATAGATGGTGATAAAGACTTCTGAAGCTGGCTATTATTTCATTGTGCACCTAATCACTGGCAATCCCTCGTGTCGCGTGTATGCTGTTTGTTACTGATGCCCTGAACGAAAAGCAAACATCCTAGCCGTGAGAAATGTATCAGCAGGTATTAATCTCACGTAGCTTTTATTCTTTCAAAAGTTGCAACCGTTCCGCGTATACATAATTTTGACCTTAATGATATAGGCGATGAAAGTGGAACACTTTTGTACACCGCTTCGTTTAGCACTGGTTTGGTCCCGATCCCAATGTTTACTTACTACGGAACGGTTTGGCGGCCGCGAGGCGGAATTGAAAGACAGATTCATGGAAGCAAATTCCGCCCTGCGGAAGTCCAATTGAGTAACACAAGGTTGACGTAAGCCCACTGTTTGGGTGGACTGGAAATAAATAGCACCATGGTCATCAAGTCCAGAGTACTAGAACCGCTAGGTGACTGACCATAAGTCATACACCCGTAAGAGCTCAGTCTAACTGAGAAGGCGCACAACCGTGCTACCATCGAGCTGGCTGGCATACGCTTATGGTCTGCACGTTTCTGCCACACATCAATAGGAAACCCTAGTTCATATGCTCCACAACTTCTCACACGTCCACAGTTTGGACATTTTCATTCACTGCCCCACCCAGGTATGCGCACCACCATCAAGCTTACTGCCACCGTCTTGAATGACCATTTATAAATGGATACATTTACGATTCTGGACCTAACAATGCGTATCAAGTCGGCACCGTAAGGGTCTCAAGCACACCGGCAAAGACCCAAACATGTTCTCCCCATCTGACATACTTTAACTGTCGTCATGAATATTGTTGGCTTTTTGTCTCCTGCGAATGGTTTCGTGCCCACTTTTACTGCGGTCGACAGACTTATTCACTTGTTTGTGATTGTTCCTATCAGAGGCACTTCGGCCGAAACAGTAACCCAGGCGTTTGTCGAACAATGGATCGCTTTAACCACAACAACCGATCGCCGCACTTACTCCACCGGTTTCTTACAGGCTAGGAAGTACAAATCGGTGGCGTAGGATAAGTGGTTTCACAGGAGATTCCCTCCCGGTGCACCCAGCAGATTGTGGTTCATCGGTTCCCATCAAGAGAACTGCTGAAATGGCGGGAGTATATAGGGTGTGTTGAATGTCAAAGCAGTCAGCAGTAGACAGACATCTAGAGAGGTTGCAGTGTTTTGTTGTACAGCAATAAAGTAAAACGGAAGACCAAACGGAAAAAGAAGGAAGTGAGAAGAGAAAGTGAATGAAATGAAAGGGCATGGGCTATGAATGCTTGAGTGTTAATGGTCATCTCGGAGTAATCCAGTATTCTGGCTGCTTCGTGAGTGGATCGACTGGGGATTTCAGGACATCATCACCCGTAGTACATTCCCAGTTGAATACATTCGGACGACAAAACAATACCGCTTAGATAGGACGTTGTTACGTAGTATAGAAACCTTGTGTTTGTCAACTCTGAGATTCACCATATCAGCAACAATTGGGTGATCTGGAGGGCACAGGATTTGGTACGTCAGCACAACGCCGGTGAGCTGAGGGAACCAGTTCTAGCATCGATAAAAAGCCTTATGTGGCAAGACAATTGATCCCAAACATTCTGACAGCTCTTCTCTGAGTAACCTCTAGGACGGTTGCACCCTTTTCCAGTAGGGTATACAGGCCTGGATGTTTACTTCCATCAGTGATCCTATCAGCGTACTGTAGATGTGTTGGGAGATATCTATTGGGAATCTCCTGAGAACCTTACTGAGGAGTGATAGCCTACTGTTGGGTTTCTGTACCAGCAACGCGCTGTGACAGAGGTCTGATGCGACAGATACCTAGTCGCGCTCATGGTGAATGGTGGCTAAAGTAGCATCACTATAGTACTATAACGACGAACGTACATATCTCTCATCATCATCATCGTCATAGACAGCAACACATCAGTGGTTCACACTNGAAAGACGACTAGCTGGCATCATTAATACGTGACCTGACCATCTAAGCCTGTGCAGACATAGGGACTGGACAAAAGAACTCGTTTGGCAATCATTACCAAACACCCGCTTCCTAACCTGGTGCCACCCGATACGTGCGACTGAACGCAGGCATCGGTTCACGTCTTCTACCCTGAGCAGCCAGGTCTCGCTGCCGTAAAGTAATGCGGCCCTCACCGTTGTCTTATATACACGACCTTTAAGCTTCAGAGAAATACCCCTCAGTCACCAGAGATGTCTCAAATTAGCGAATACCGCCCTAGCCTTAGAGATACACGCTTCTGTTTCATTCCCTACACATCCACCACTGCTGATACAGCTTCCCAGGTATACAAACCGGTCAAAAATCTCCATGACTACATTACCTAACATCCAATCTACGTGGTCACAGCGATCCCGCAGAATCACTTTGAATTTTGAAGCTGCAAAGCGCATTCCGAAGTATTTAGCAGAACGCGAAATAGCGTCTAGCATTACTTGTGCCGAGCTGATCGTGGTGAAAAGCAGTCTATTTTGCACGGACCATAGATGCAAGTCTCTTTAAAATCCTTCTGCAACACCGGCGTAGCGTAGAACGCGTCAAATCGTCGCATCAACAGGCGTAACAGTTGGGGAATTACACAAACCTGAAAGGTCGCTGATGTGGGTCAATAATAACAGGCCTAGTACAGAGACTTGTGGCAGCTGCGGTGTCAAACGGCATAGATAGCTCGCCCTTGACCCTACGTGTGTGTGAGACCCGGCAAGTATTGTTTGAGACATGAAAAACCTCAACACGAGTCCATAATGTTTAATTTATCCAGCAGAATACTATGGTAACCTTCATCAAAAGCCTTCTTGAAATCTAAAAATACATCTACTGGGAGGCGTCCTTCGGCAACCTTCGCCCACAAATTAACTGTAGTTAGCAGACTGGTCGAGCATGAGTGGCCACTTCTAAAGCCGTGCTACTTCGGCGCCAAAAAGGATTTAGCATTTAAACGAACCCTTGAAAAGGCCTCCAGTTTGCTCTCCATTACTTATGACGTTTGGTCTTAGAACAGTCGGCCTTAAGATGTGGTGTTGGTTCTATTCTCACCTTGTAGATGTGAGAAATAACGTCACAGTTCTAACAAACTGGAATACTGCCGGCTACATGAATGTTGGAACAAGCGAGCATGCGGTTCCATCAATTCATCTGCGCATTCCTTCTGCGTAAATGGATGTAGTTCATCAAGCCACAGTGACCTATCAGCGCGTATATACATGATGACTGGAAGATTCGTGACGTCTGGCTACATTGGTAGATTGGTAAGACATTTGTGCTGGTGGCTAGGCTCCTGGACGACTTTACGCTGGCATCGAGGCAATACATATTTGCTAGGAAGAATGCAGGAGCTACTGTCCTCAGATGCGACTGTGTGCATGAAGTGAGAGAGCAAATTGGAAGTGCATAACATTCTTCGTATGCTCTTTGATTAACGTGTGTCCTAACATTCCGAAGGCTGCACAGACTTTTATAACGGACTTTCTTGTGAACCGTGCTAAAAGCCCAAATGGGCTGGGCATTCAGTATTTACCACATCCGCCACCAGTGACCAAGTATGCCTCGCACAGTGTCCATACCTTGTCACCGGCAGTTGATTCGCCAGATAACGTTATGATGCATTAGGTCGACTGCCTTAAGGTGAGTGGACTGACCTATTAGGTCGTAAAAGTAGTTTCCCTATCCATACAGATAACACAACACAGTGCAGCTGTCCGCAAAAATAACCGTTATACAAAGAATACTTTGTAAATGAAAGCTCACTTTTCATGAAAATTTTAATGGTATGTGACACAATGACCGAAGTAGTGTAGTGTGGGTGGAAGTTATCTCAGTGACGTTTCGATTGGTCACCCCAGTTCGCTTTCTCATGGAAACCGAAGAAGACACTAAGGCTTTGAAAGTTAAAGTTCTCACATTGAAGTATGTTAGTGTATATTCTACTCATCGTAACCTGAAGATGGAGCATCCCGTTAAAATTGGCGGAATGTTCATGAGGGACTACGGTTGGCGGCATCCGATTCGGATTAGCCTGTGACAGTGACCGAAGCCAGAGGACGCCTGCGCTTAGCCATCACTGCAATTGGCTTGCGCTGCACCAATTGCGGTTCCACCAACACACCACATATCCAGCGTGAACCCACAGGAATAAGACCAGGAGGTGTATCAGTGGGGCCTTTCTGACCAGCCGGCCAATGCTGGTTAGCCAGTTGATTGGCTAATAAGGAAGGGAAACTCTCATCTCTCGGAAATTAAACGGGGAGAGGCTGCAATGACGAGATATAGACTACGAAGAAAGATTTGTAGAGTGTAATACAAGAAGCATTGCAGTACAGGAGTGTAGGTTAATGCATCCGAAGGAGTATACGGTTGAAAAACAAAATTCTCATTGCATTATGAAAAGCCAGGCAGACCATTCATCATACAACACACCAACAAACCCGAAGAAAAGAATGCATAGAAGACCACATGCCAATACGACCGTTTTCCTTTTTGGATCCGAATTGGTTGCTTGACGGGCTCAGAATTTACAGACGCTCGTTACTTACAGACGCGACTATCGTGGATCCAACGTATCGATAGACGTTGCGAGAAGACTAAGCGTTGCTCGAACAACCGCTGGTCGTCCGGGATTAACAGTGCTCGATAAATCCGCGTTGGTGGAGTTGAAATCTACCTGATAACTGGCTGAAGGCTGTCATTTCTTCTACAGTGGCCGAGTTAATCGAAGTTGGCACGCATGGTGTGCAGGGACATTTTCCTGGCTACCAATCGGCCGAAGCTTCTCCGAGGATGTGACCAACAGTATGTGGGGGAGACAGACAAACAGCTGCGCACACGCGTGCACGAACACAGATTAGCGATGCGACGAGCCGACCCTAGATCACGACTGTGGCACCACTGCGCGGACACAGGTCATGAGGTCAACATAGACAATGTAAAAGTGGTCGCGCGGGCGAGAATGAAAGGGAAACGACTTGTACTCGAAGCTCTCTATTCGCGGAATTCGTTCAATCGACACGTTGACATAGACAGCAACTATGTCAGCATCGTTGACGGTGAAACGAAAAGCGAGCAAAGACAGACCAACAGGTGGACACAGTGAGCGGTAGAACAACCTCATTTCGACACATTTATTTGTTTGATAACGGATCCTAGTGTGGATTTGAAACGTCCCAATAAATCGTTTAGCACTCAGTGTCTACCCTCTTTTTCGATTAATTTATAGAGATATATATATAAGTGCCGTTCACTTCACCTCATTCTACTCCGACGAAGGCCAAAGCGTCCCCGTTTACATGTCTATTTTTTCACTACTCCTGTAGTGGATAACTAGGTGTGCGCTCGACTCTCGTCCACTAACAATTTTATACGCCTTTCCTGAAGAGCAGTCGAAACGTAGTAGAAAGAGATTTGGGGACGATAATTAGTTTAGGACTAAACCACAAAAAGAGGCCATGTTAGCCACCATTTGCTGAGCAGCTTCTTAAACGAGTCTATAGACTGTGCCAGCATCATCTCTGTTGACAGCGCACTCCATGAAAAACAGACACGAACACCAGAACCGTTTCCTTCATTGCAGGTAGCATTGTTCGACTAGGTTATAGTGATGGCCCCGAAGGCTTAACGTATCAAGAATTTGGAATGGATACATGCTAATGCGACTAGGCTTCCTTGATAATTCAATGGTCATTAAGAGATCGACACTCAGTCATCTACATTCCAATAGGAACAGATTCAATGCCGTCATTTGCTCTTCGTGCGGAAGGGTGTTAATAATGTCAAGTGACTTAATGACCCGTTGATGCACAGTCTTAATTAGGGTTATATCCCTACAACTATGGGGCGCACGCCCAGATATCGACCATCAACAGATGCCCGAGCAATCAGCTGAAGGGACAACGCAGTGAGTATTTTCTGTCCTCTCGTTAAGTAGAGCACGCAGCGGCCAGCCCAATGCTAGCCTCTTTGGTCAAGGCAGTGTACCGACCAGAGGATTTCACTAGACTACCTGCGGTATGATGTGTAAAAGAGTTACAGAACTCATCAGTAAAATGGTGTAGCGAATATGCTCGTTTTCGGTTATTCATCATCAGGCCAAATACGCAACATTTACATGAACCAGAGTTACATAACTCACAGTTGCATATTGTACCTAGGCTATTAGGGGAAGGTTGCGTGGTGTATGCTACCCGATTGTTTATCTGCATGTGGCGCAAACGCGAACATTCGTTTCACAAA
>QNGE01002161.1:0-43981 GCA_008508345.1 Paragonimus westermani
AGGTGATGAATTTTAAAGTCTCCTTGCAGGTTCTTTCTTTCTCAGGATACCTCCAACTCGTGACTTATTTTGTTATCCATGTTGGACTCTGTTACGCCGACCTATTTGGCTACCTCAGCGTGGTAGTCAGGCTTGTGTACTGCATCGACCTAGCGGCTTGAGCTGACTAGAAATGCGGTCCATTCTCGTACAGTCAAGTCAGACAACCTTAAAGGAAGCATCCAGTCGAAAAGCAACTGCAATTCTAGGGTCATCTGTCACACTGCTACCGCGTGGGCCTTCGTAAGTGGTGAGACACTGTTCTATGGGCCTACACCAGAAGTATTTTTGATGTTTGGAAACTGCTGTCTTGCGATTAAGGAAGAGGAGACGTTAGAAAATGTACCCTTATTCATAAGTGCGCTATAGTCATTTAGTACGGTCAGTAAACAAGTGGTATCATTCGAAAGTCTAAAGTGTCCTCAAATGCACCCACTTCGCCCGACAGTGACCAGAACCAGGCAGTATTATCCTAATCATTGCGTATTCGGGCGAGGCAGGACCATCACAACCAACTGAGCCAGACTGCTCAGGCATCGACTCTAAGCATAGTGCCCCAAGAAAACCCTATTTCCTTTTGCCTTACAAGTTAGACTTCTGGGTCAGAGCCTCGGGTAGGAATGCTTCAAATCAGCCCCGAACGGGAATTACCAGAATTTGGTTCTGCTCTAAAAACCAGCTCACTTGTTCCCACCTTCTTTCTCTTCTGCTGCTAACTACCCTCTCTACAATCGCCCACAGCTTTCGATAACTAGGTTGGCAAGCTGCCCTGGCGAGCACCCTCTCGAGTCTGAAACTGAACGTGTGCTGCCTCCAAAACACTTGTGCAACCCTGGTACTCACTCGGATTTGCTCTTAGACAGTGATAGGAGTTACTGATACATTATCAGTGTATCTGATGACGATGAAGTCAAATCTCGCAGTAAAGCGGGATTGAGAATTGCACTAATCTCTAAGGCAGAATAAAGCTGGCTGAACTGGATCCCAGCGAAAGGTCGTCTATGTGCCGTCAGCAGTTCAATCAAAGTCTTTCGACACAAACCAGATTGACATCATTTCTGCATATGCTGCGTAGAACGTCTTCTCTGAGACCCTGTTTGCTCTCCTGAAACAAACTGACCACTTGAACATCGTCGTTTGCTGGTGATACAGAAACGAAATTCGGCCATCCTACTCCAGAGGAGTATAGGCCAGGTGGTAGGTTCAGTATGCGAGCATGGCACACTGGCAATGGTGAGTGAACGGTAAAATTCTGCATGTCTCACAAACCCTATGTATCGAGTAAGGCGCTTCAGCACACCGACGGCAGTCCGTCAGGTGGAGAATACCCCGTGCAACTCAACTGTTTACTCAAATCGACCACATCGCCGTCAGCTACCGGTGACGCTACACCCATAAGGCTGTCTTTTATTTCGAACCAACCAACCTGACTCAGATCATGCTGCTATTCGTTCTCTCTACACATAAATCGCCTGCTCACAAAAATAGACTAATCAGCTGGAAATTGAGCGACGGAGGTACAAGAAGCGTCTACCAAGCAGCAATGAGGGTAAAACTGCCTGGGTCACAAAAATGGAGTGACTTGAATGAGTATCAGACGTCTTTTCGAACGTGCATACTCCAGGGTAGCACTGGTGATACGGCACAATTGGATTCCTGCTGATTCAGCGAAACTTATGATCAAGTGTCCAGTGATCCTCCCGAATGTAAATACGACAAAGGCCGCCATCATGTTTAGGGCAGACTTACGAACAGTCTGCGTAAGAACCATGAGGTTACTTTTCTGAGGAGGAGGAGGAGGAGGAATCAACTCTATCGGAAAATAACCAGGCAACGCTTTCCCCGATTAATGGTTGCAGTGGCTTCCGATAAGGTGTTACTGAGACTATACATAAAAAAAGAGTGGCTCAAGATTGTACAGGTTGTCACGACAACTTCACGGATATGCTAGACACTCTGGAAGATGGTTCAACTGGCTGATTCCTCCCGCACAGCCGAGGATAAAGGCGATTGCGTGGTTATTTATGACGTTTCAGACGATCCTCTGTCGGAAAGTGAATTAGCTTTGAAGCTTACACTAATGAAGCGCAATAGAGCTCTAGGTTTGAACCTTTTCTTTGCAGTACTTTTCAGAGGTACTGGTAAAAATTACCGTTTGAACTGATCACACACTTTTCCGTTTCATATGAGAGACTAAATGGGTGCCTCATGAGTGGTATTTATCGGCAGTCATTCCTGTTTTTGGAGTGTCAGGGCATCGCGTGACAAACGTGGAAGTATTAGTTGTCTTTTTCGTACCTAAGCTGCTCACGGGTTTCATAACGTAGGGGCTTCTGAAAAACAGTGTGAATCAGGTAGGTTTTGGCCTGATGGCGGATCTAGCGGGTATACATTCAACTTGCGACAGACACTGCAGCATCGACACTCCATTTCTCAGCCAACGATCGTGGTACTTGTAGACCTAAAGACTGCATCTGGGTCGTTAGCCCGATATGCTGTTTGAGGCTGTCTCCAGTACGGAGAAGTCCCATTGAAGTATATAAGCTTTTTGAAGTCAATTCTTGCTCACTATGGGCACAGAGTGTGCGTTTGTGGGCAGATACCTGCAGCGTTCTTTACGTCCGGTGGCGCTTGACAAGGGTATCCGATCTCTTTCTCCTTCATTTTCGTGATGGCAACGTCGTAGGCGGGGAACTCAGAGGTTCCGCGGATATTAGGTTGAACTGTCTACTAGACAGTAAGCTGAGCGTTGCTGAGTAAGCGGACAACTTGTAGACCCTACTGGACCAGTTCACTAATATGGCTAGCTTGCATGGTATGAAATTTGCTCCGTCAAAATATACAGGGTTGTTACAGGTTTGGGTGGGCGCTACTGCTGCCTGCGTTATTAGTTCCAGGCCGTTGAAGATTTTCGGTCACTTTACCTGCCTGGGTAGCGTCATCTTATCATCCTATAATAGTGCTGATTAGGTATCCACCAGGATAACGAAGACATATAGTGTATTTGTCAACCCCCATCACGTGTAACGTTGCAAAGACGACCAACTATCAATTAAAAACCGAATTTACAGTGCATGTATGCGTTCAGTCTTACTCTATGGAACAGAGACCTAGCTCGTTCGTGTAGAATGTGCATACAGACTCTCGATATTCGATTACCGTTGTCTCTGGCAGTTAGTCTGTAGGGGTCTGTATGGACCGAGTGCGTGAACAACGTCCGTGTTTGTTAAATGTGCAGTTTCACGACAGATAACTGGAATATTGAAAATGAAGTCTTCTCCGGTTGGGTCATGTGCTCCGTATGCGGACGGGGTGTTTGTTACACCGCCCATTGTTCATTGTGGTTGCTGATTGCTGGATGAAACCGCAAGGCGAGGTGGCGAGTACGTGACCATGGGTTATGAAAACCTTGACCGTCCGCTGAGTAAAGTTGGTAGACGCCGTTTGCCTGTTTGCAGAGCCCGGAGTCATCCACACTACTGGCTGGAACAACAGTTTGACCTGACTGTATCAGAGTCAGAGGTGAGACTCTGTCTTCCATTTAACTTATCTTTTTCGCGAAAATCAACTGTTTCTGATTATCTATTTTCGTTTGCTAGTTTTTCTTTGTCATACGTTTGCATTTATTTATAACTCTGCAAATTCGTGGGGGATTACCAAGACCAAGGACAATCACAGCCATTGTACCCTCAGGTACGGCTGGGACCTGAAAATGATGATTGTGATATTCTAAATTGGCTGTGAATTGTTTGTCATCATAGTACATTAACGACGGGGAGTTGGGAAACTGCGGAACTTTTAAAATTGGTAGTTGTAATGGCCAAAGCAGGCCACAATTGTAATTTCGTTAACCTACTTTCTTCTCTGGCTCCTATTCCAGAGATCGGCGCAGAGGAAGGATACGGAAATGGCCCAATTGAATAGACCGATCGTTCGTCGCCGAATACATCCCCAATCTCTCCTTTTATACGTACTTTCCCCCCGAACATTCCCATTCCATATACCCCTTTTGATGTAACATGTGCTTGTGGTAACATCTGGCCGATACACACTGTCTGCTGTGTTCTTGTTCTCCCTGTGTTCCGTGGTCGTGTTGTTGTGACGAGCGTGACTTGTGGCCGTTGTTCCGTGTGTTCGCTGTTCGAGTGTCCCTTCTTTGAAGGTTCCTCTCTATATTTCAGCCCACGATCAGTCGACTGTGAACTTGTATCTGCTCTGTGAACTACATAGTATCAACAACCGTGATTTGGGGGTGGAACTCTGTCAAACACTACTATTAACAAACTATCAGCGGAAAAATACTGTTGTCTTTTTCTTGGGACATGGTGATCATTGGATGGACCGTGAGTCACAGCTACATATGCTTGTCAATCTTACAAGTGGATTTGGGAAATGATCCCTGTAAGAGGTTACAGAAAACTCACAAACGGTGGCATCGAATGGATTGTCTTTAGTCACCACTATAGTCCATCATTCTCGAGTAACTCGCAATAATCGACTTCTTTATTTGCTCTTATACATGTATACGCATGAAATCCAACTAACTAACAAGTTACTAATATAACCCTATCCGCGCGAAAGCTTTGAGCTAAATAGTGATTATCGACTCTTTTTTGGATTTTGGCGTACAGAAAACTGAATAACGTGATAAAACTTGTTTGTATCAAAATTTCAAAACCGGATAAAATGAGTCTTTATGCCCGATGTTTACATTCAAAACATTTTCTCTTCTGCATGCATGGCTAGTGCATTCTAAGTTATTCGGTACAGTAAGGTTTTGTTTTAACCTGCACTATTAGAAGCGCGCTCTACTGCACTATTCAGAAAAACAATTGATTGGAATCACCTGTTGGACGGCACCAATGTTCGCTGAATTTCAAACTGAACATCACTCATGTGTAACGGAATACAAGGAGTAATGTTAGGAGTTTTGGAAAAGTTTGGACATATAAGTACAAATGGGGCTTGTAATATATTAGTAAATGTGCAACCACTGCTCAACCTCAGTATGATTCGTCAGAAACCCGAACGGCTAACTGTCTCATTATCGGAACATTTGTGGGTCAGCAAAAGAGTATTAATAACAAAAATTCAGACAAA
This sequence comes from Paragonimus westermani, assembly GCA_008508345.1. Taxonomy (NCBI): domain Eukaryota; kingdom Metazoa; phylum Platyhelminthes; class Trematoda; order Plagiorchiida; family Troglotrematidae; genus Paragonimus; species Paragonimus westermani. The sequence goes on from QNGE01002161.1 coordinate 5,140, forward strand.
ATGCTCGAAGGCAATATATTTTTCTTAGGCGGTGAGATCAACATAGTTGAGTGACTTTTGGAGTGCGTCTCAAAATGAGTGATGTAAGATATACACTGTGAGGCAACAAAAAGTAAAAGGTTTAGAGGTTCCCCGAACGGATTTCGAGTCACATGAACCCAAATAAATTTCCGAAACAGTGTGCTACTCAATCCGATACACCTCTATGTTTCAGCATCCAAAATAGGTCCACAGATTATTCTGGACCACATTATAAATGAGTATCACCAAGTGACATGTGTGATTGCTGTTTCGTGAGTATCCTAATAGACTTATGTTCACTTTCCTTTTAACTAACAATGACATTTACCAGGAAGAAAAGATCCACAATGCCAAGATTCAATACATCCAACCTTTCGAGGTTCGGTACTACAACGTTGATAGGTACGGTATTTGTCAAACTGACTTCCATTGTGCAACGATTTACCATTTCGATTGCGGGGACCCTGTGAAGCTATATCTGCTTCTGTTACAGGAAAGCGGTCCATCTCATAGCCAGCTGGTTTTGATCACAGCTGCAGGTGCATTAAGTGAAAATCGCGCTGTTCCTCATTGATGTTCGTTGCTTTCGAAATCGGTCTCGACAGTAACACAGAAGTAATGCTGGCGACACCCACACTGAGGAAGTTTAAAATTAGATTTCAAACAAACTAGGTTCTTAGTGGAAGAATACGGTTTACCAGTTGACCATCCTCAGCCCACTCTTTCGGTTCCTTCTGTGATTATTTGAGCAAATCAAACTCAAAAGTCAGTCTCATCTAGTATAATACAACTGCTAGGTGCACACGGTGTTAGCATACGTTGATATGGGGTTTCATCCAAATGTGCCCCGTGAACTAGTTTCGAAACCGTAGTAAGAGAAGTTAATCATTCTGACTTTTATCCAAACTGTTTTGCTTAGGCCTGTCACATTTATCTGTCTTGAACTCTGAAAATTAAATTCCCACCAAATCAATCGAACTTGAGAAAGCTCCCTTCAACTTATATCTGTATAGAGTATGTGCCGTCAATCCGGCTGACAGATAAGAGGAATTTCACTACAAATTTTTGACACTGCAATTTGGTGAATGATTTGAATCAAATAGAACATGACAGTATGGTCGGTATGTTGTGACATGACGGTATGACGATGTTATCCATTTTTTGGGTCGGATGCATGAAATTAGTTACACACCTTTCGCGTAGTATCACTGGTCATCCATTTTTTTACGGTTTTACTGACTTAGTCGAATTGGGCTGCGCTACTGGCTTATTTACGTTTGAGTACAATGTTTTGTTTTTGCTCTCCAACACGCATCATCTTAGCTGTCACTGGTGCACCCCGTGAACTTTCGATTGATTGAAGTCCTTCGGATTGCCTGAGCTAAAACAAGCAGAGTTGAGTATTCGGGTTCTAACCACAATGACGTACAGCGAATGCTTGCAGTTTTGTGTTTCGTTAAACAAAGTATAAATATGGAATACACACATTCTCAGTGAAGTCGATTTGTTTTACCTCTCATGTTGGTTCACTGGGAATCGTTCTCCTTCGGAATTATCTACCTTCTGCTCTCTGTACATAGTGGATACGTTATAAATTTGACACACTGTCTGGGTTGGCTGTGCATGCTCCAATTAAACAACGCCCATCTTCCATCTTAACTGATGAAGCTCGGTACAACCCAGCGTGCTCAAGATGAGAACATGGAAAGGAGTCACTTACTGTCTCACGCTTTCTCCCTCACACACACACACAAGACGATTGCTCCACACACCCATAGGGGTCTCCGGAGCCAACTGCAAGAAATAAAATCAGTAGGTCCAGTTACTTTGTAGAACGCGCTGACAGTGTCCCGTCAAAGATGACAGAATCATGAAGCGGAACAAAAATGCCGTATTTTGCGCTGGCTTACGTAATATATGGTTGCGACTTACCACGTCTTTGACTGACGTTCGTTCGTTCTCCTACCAGATTAACCGTACTTCAGTCTCCATAAGAGACCGACTTTTGCCCTGCCTAACTGAACTGCTAGTATTGGTGCTTTCGGTGTGTGTTTTAGTTACGTTTCTGTTCTTCAACACCTTGGTGCAAAGTTGTTTGTCACCATTAACAACGCTCCCACAAGCCATCCCGAAGCGACTCATGTTGAAACAACTGAGATTTCGCCCAGTTATCACCTGATACTGTTGGCCACAAGGAATAAGAGCAGAGCGTAGGTGAACAGTGTGTGATTCCGTTCATTGACCTGTAACTAGCCAAGTTCTATACGTGATTAAATAATTTGACCAAGGTGTCGGAGTCCGGGTGATGTAAGAGCACCGGTGACTTTGACCAGTTTAGATTGAACGAACAACTATGGGACATGAAAAGCTTAAGAGACAAAACAAGCAAAACGTAATTCTTATTTTTACCTAAACGTAATATGTCAAATTTGGTATGTTTCAGTGTCACGGGGTTCAACAGTCGCAGCCGGACGGTTGTGTTGGAATTCACTCTGGTAGGGTAGTACACAAAGAAATGACATATGCAACTCGAACAGTAAGCAACAATTCTGAATCACACAAATGATTGCATTTAGTTTATGTACACCTGGAAATCGTAGTATTTAAAATGAAAGTAGAATAAAATAGGTCGACTTATGTATACAAGGTTGTGCAAACCGAAGACAGTCCTTACGCCTCGGTCTTTATCACATGCCGGACTGAACAGTGAGGGTAGGATGAAGCCAAGAGGACATACACAACAGCATTGCCGTGGTAGGAAATAGTCTAACAGATTTTCAATGCGTAGCAATGCTTTTAACATCCAAGTTCTGGGACTGCTTCACGTTCAGTCTAAAACATTGAGTTCTCTTTGTCCACTTCAATCATCAAATCGGGAATACGTTAAAAAACGATTGACTACCTGACTTTCCACACATACATACGTACAAATGTTCTGTACATTCAACTTACACCATCAACAAGACGAGGGGAAATGCGACTAATCACAACATTACGAGACTCATCAGTGTCACGAAGTATTTTTTCTTCACCACAGTTCATATCACAGTTTGAACATATTCTGACGGACAAATTATCGGTCTTGTCTGGACAGGGATTTAAAACATCCATATTGGTGTATCTCGACTGATCACATGTTAATAGTGACTGATGCTCAGATTGGTGGTGGTGGCGTTTGATTGCACGGTCCGAATGAGTAACTCCTGAGATATGCTGATGACCAAGGAAGTCCCTCTTATCACAGTGCCGTACTGAATCGTAAACGTCAGTGTGGTCAGTGTGGTCTGACAAAACAATTTCACTGTCTACGTCATCGTAGGTTTCTGACTGTACTGGTGAGTTGGATGGCAATGAATCCAGCTTACGTCGCTTAGATTCTAGACAAATGTCGTTCATGTATATGGAGTAGTTTCGTTTCGAATAGATATCACTCGTCTGCTCTGGAGCTCTGGTTTCACAGGAGTGGAAGACTGATGAGCTTGACCCCTGCGCCCCCAGTGGGTTGACAGACACAGAATCGGGCACATACGTCATCTCTGTGGTCTCTGTTTTGATGACAGGTTTGGGTAGAACAATTGCCGGTTGTGCAGGTACTAGTCCTGATTGTGCCTGTTGATGGAGTAGAATCGAACGAGCTTTCTTGCCAATTCTCGTAATGATGAGACTGCGGAGTAACAGGTTATTTGAAGTTTGTGAGCCGAACGAAAGACCTCGAGTTGTTACGGATCGCCGAGAGCGGGCTATTGGATTCGATCTACTGTCTGTTGTTGTCGCCGCCGAAGCCTGCCGTAATAGACTGACTTCTGATGCAGGCTGTAGCCGACTTCTTAGAATTTGCAGTTTCCTGATGGACATTCTCAGTATGCATTCCAATGCAGGTGTAGTCATATCCGCATCGGTGTCTGCAATGCCAACCGGCAGTGATGATCCTCCACCAGCCATCCGGCCAGAGCTGACAACCAGATATTCGAACCCTTATTCCTAATTGTCGTCCTCCTTCGATAGAAAAGGTTAACCGGAAGTTTAAAAATCAGTGGACAACATCGGTGATGGTGGAACTAATCAAGATGATGGCTTAGATCGTTTGCTCACAGCTGTTGGTAATCCAACCGGAGTGGACCAATCACAATTGTAATCAATGGCAGTTTTTGCTGTGACGCTGATTTTCATTGGTCAAATCAGCCCTACCATTAAGCTGCTGTACTTTCCATATGCCGGTAACCGTATGTCGAGCCCACGCAGCAATGATCAGCACAGCAGCCAATCAGAATAAGCCTACTAACAATCGAATGGTTGATTGGTCCACATGCGAGAAGGCGCTGACAACTGTTACAACGGTTAATGCCAACCTATACTGTGCCATCTGAACGGCAGTGTGTGTGAGGCTGGGGGCTGTGAAACCCACACTGGGCGCGTCCATGTTGGACCATGCGGTGGTCCGACTGAGACTGTTGTCGTATGGAGGACACTAGTATTAAACATCGCTCAGCTGGTTTAGTTAATTGTGTAGTTTCAAGCTGATGACAAGCTGTTCAAAAACACCTAGTGAAGTCATGTGAATAATAAAGTAGCGAACAGGACTTCTTTTCTGTATTTGATTATCGAACTAATTACAACATAACAAATATGAAAACATTAACCACTGCGAGTAACAACGTTGGGTAATAGAGATTGCGGACTGCGTACCTGCTGAAAGCAACGGAATCACCGTTCCAAAGTGTGGGTTTGATTGGCATTGAAGAGTTTAAGTATCAGAAGAATTTCTTTAGGGCTCATGAACCAGGGTTGCACAACTGGATAATGCTGGCCTAGACAACGGTCAACATTCGAAATCTCACCGTTTTGCATTGATTTCTTGGCACTGGGCATCTCCCTGATAGAATAATTAGTCTGCCAAAACAGCAACAGTCGTGTGTGAAACCGTTTTAATCACGCCACTGGTGTGGATTTGTTTAGTTCATTTGGCATTACAAACAACTTTATACCTGGCGATACTTTTGGTTGGGGGATGGCATTGTGCTTCACCAATTTAGTTATTTTCTTTACAAGGACTAGTCTCAGAAGGCTTTCCTGGTGGATAACTGGTAAAACACTGGTATCAGGATACTCACGAGATTCGTGGTTGGTCGTAATTGGGCTCTTCCTACTGGCGAACCCGGGGCTATAATCTGCTATGGTCCACAAACTGTCCACAAGCTGTCCTAGCAGGTTGAAATGACAATTTGCCAAGTTCGAGTGTTCACCAGGTGAAAAACGTTCCAGTGGACATATTTTGTGCTCTCTTCCTCACACGGCATCCATGGAATTTCCACCAAAAAGCTGTTTCCTCATTTTGTAGGAAAGAGCCGTTCAGTAAAGCACAACCGTTATTGTCAAACTCGCTCGTTCTCACGCTACACGCGAGCTCGCTTTATGGACCGGATTTCCGGTCCACAGCACACTGCCAGTTTCCACTCACAAGTCTTGTGCACTTCTGCCTGAGTTGCGTGTGTGGCCGCCTCCTTCTGTTGGGGTTTTCCGCCTCTCATTGCTCGTCTGTCCGTCTGATTTTGTTGCACGATGGCTGGTCCGGTCGACCATGTTGTCTCGCAATCCATTCACTGTGAGCTTCTGACACACCCTACGGCCATGCTGACACAATCCATCGTGTGTTGGAATCATCGCGCCTCCTATTTGGTCATCCATCACATTTTGCCAGCCATGTTTCACCCGTCGGTCTGATTCTGTTGAGGAACGGTTCTCCTGGTCGCCCATGTTGCTCGCCATCTGCTCACCTTGTGCTTTTTAACCTATCTTCTCGCCGCGTTGACATATTCCACAGCGTTTCAGAATACTCGCATCTCCGACTTAGCTATCTACCACAATTTGATCACACAATGACTCAATGTAACGTACTTATCAAGGACCGTGTTACAAACACTTTCGGTTTGTGGGTAGTACGCAAGTGTCCGACCGATCTGTCCCTGAATGTTCAATGCAGATCCATTCAATTCTGGTGAAACACAACGAGTTAATCGGCCCTGTATGCAGCGTAGTACGGAAAACATTTTCATTGGCTAATTTGGCGCGTGCTCTTTGTTCGCGGTGCAAAATCTGAAGCTCCCAGTGAGCGTCAAAACCATCAATACTCCTTCATCACTTGCTCATACCCAAGTCGTTGAGCAGTTATACAAATAAGAATGCGGCACAAGGGCAAAGAAGTGTATAAAAACTGATACTAGGAAGATACTCATTCTACTAGTCAGAGTGTTCAAAACCGCAGCAACACAACAAAATTGAAACGGTGAGAGTAACTTATCACGTGATCCTAAAGCGGCTGAGTGGACAAGTTTGTTTGTTCATCAAATGAAGCTGTTGGTTTTCAGCCATTGAAAACGGTAAAGTCGTGAGGTAGCTTTCGACATTTATGTTTAATACGTTGAAGTATGTATTCTGTAAAACATTGCTGACATTATACAAGTTCGAAACGATTTCGGGTTCAGCCGATTTCCTATCTACACGGCATGACTGCAAGACATGATTTCGTCACATGAGTACCTCCTAAATGATTTGGTTGATTCTCATCACTACTGTACATATGCCACAAATAACAATAGGGATTATCATGGCCAATCATACACTAAATTTTAACAGACTTCTTAGTCCAGCTGTCACCAATAGACAACTGTTTGCTAAACAGAACAGTTCCCATTAGTATACTTATCTGCAAAGACCAAAGTAATGCGCTTATCGGCTTCCTGGGTGTGTCATAACAGAAAACTAAATGATATAACTTCCAGTCTGTGGAAACCACTAATGCATGCTGGCCGCAATGTCAGTCGATTCCAGCACATTTTTCAAGGAACAGTGGGCCGCAGCAACAGCCGTGGCGAGTCAACGACAATCAACGAGTTGTTAGTGCAAATTACATTATACAAGCTGAACAACAGTCACAACTGTCTGTAACTCTCACAATCCCATGAACTTTCCAGTCAACCCTTTTTCCGAAAATAGGTTAGATAGAAAGTCCATGAAAATGCGACAGTTGTAATCATTTGTCGATCATGTTCAATTTGTTTAAAATCAAAACCCCCTTCTATTCATAAGTGAGCAAATTGCACTAATTAGCACATAACTTTTCGTAGTCTGACTTGCCCCTCAGAAACTGAAGGACTGATGGGTTTCAAGTAAATATAACATTTGTGTTGAAAAATAGGCACTTCACGCATGTTTGAGTGGAGTTGCCGTTGTAACATAATAACCAAATGGCTCACTTACTTTGCGTCCGAGATTGACTGCTGACTTCTGGAAATTGGGTCTTCAAAATAGACTTCAAATCTGAGCTCACTCTGCCTCGTCTACTTGAGAAGTCTGCTCATCCTATACCATAATAGGAGTGTTTTTTGAACTGTGGCTCAACGAACGACTCCAAACGGTGGTGGCTAATGTCTGTTCTACGTGATCATCAGTTTTACTAGACAGCACTCACAATAAAAGTTGACGTCACACTAGGTTTTAGCGTGAAGGTCACTCACACAACTACATTCATGAAACATCTGAAAAACCGTCAGTTCCACTGCTGACATTCTTGTTCGAACCGAATGTCTGGTACCAGAAATAAGCATTGCGTACACACCATATCAGTCTGTAATCCACAAAGTGGTCTTCAGTTTAAGATCTAACCGTATTTGGCTTCATTAGGTGGCATGTCAAATAGGGAAATACAGCGGATACTCTTTCATTCGAGTGGATACACATGTTTCTTCTTGTAATTTCCAAGTACGTTTGAACTTCTTGTAGATATCACCCTTTACTGATGTCGCAAGGTGACCACGATTAGTAACTCGTGTTCAGTCGTAAAAAATACACGATTACGCAAGGTTTTCGTCGAAGAATTTCAGCTGACAAGCCCCAGTGCGGAAATACTGTAATCGTTAAGATAATGAAATTTAAACTTATTTGAGTAACACTGGTGATGGTAAAAATAACAAGGAATACTCATTCACCAAGTGGAAACCGAAGCTATTGCAGTTCACAATCGACTTTATGAAACATAATGTAGAGTAATGGATACAGTTTGTAAGTACCGAGATTGCTCCCGTGCTCATTCGTGTACTTTTACCTACCCTTTTTATGTGATTCCCTAAGGCGTTGGTGGTTAGAGCCTGGTGTCTACTGGCGTCGTGCTCGTAAAGAACATGTATATCTACTCTGATGCATGAGTCGGTACTGCATCCCTGAAGCACAGTGCAAGATGGCAAGAATTCAGGGAAAGTTGCTTATTCAAGGATGACCTACCACTTAGGCGATCTGAAGATGGACCTTTCTTAATACCTCAGTTGTTATGAGAATAACCGATTTGGACCAACATTTTATCACAAACATTTAGAGAGTTGTCCGCATGATATATCACAGGAATTTACTGCAAACTTAATGAAGTGGATTGGATGTAAAGCGTGATCCAATTCGGGCCAATTTGATGTTAACAGTAATAGTAGCACACTGAACCATCTCGTGTGAACTTAGACTGGCTAGACATTCAGCAACCCCAGACAAGGTCAACCACTTTTTCTGGCTTCGAAGTGCTAATGTGCTGAGTCAAGAGCGCGAATGCTGCAAAGAATGCTTGCTCAGAAAATCAAAACTTGGGTTATGCGCTTCAGCAGGATCACAAACAGAAACACTCATCTGTGTACCACACTGGTCTCAGAACGTCACGATTGCCACGGATGCCAATTCTTAGTTCCTCTATTTAGCAAGAACCGTCTGATGCGCTGGTGCACTACAGTGTTCCTTCTCATATTCTTCCCGTGGCCATTTTGATATCGAAATCCATGCTCCTGCCGCGCTACTGAATAGTGGCGGTCTGAGTAGTACGGTCCGACCGCCCGTCATGATTACACTACTTACTCTCGATCACGAAAAGGAAAATTCTGTCAGCACATCCGCGCCCGCTTATACCAGCTCATAGGATAGGCGAGCGGAGTACACCTGTTCAGAATGGGGTCAGATAAGTAAATTGAACGCTGGTTTGTCGGCTCACACTCGTATGAATCGACGCAGGGATGGTGCAGAACAAGAGTTGGGTGCTCAGCCTCCTCTAATCTTTGACTGAGCCGACTGTGACCAACGCATTTCTTAGGGAGGTCACCCGGGTTGATTAAAACGCTGAGTGTTACAACTGCTGTTAGTAATAATGACATTAACGACAATAATAACTGAACCATACGTCCACTTCCCTTCAGGTAGGCACCGACGGTTACCATGCTGTCGGCTCAGTCGGTGAAGTATGACCTGTCTCATCAGGAATTCGGTTTCTAGGTAGCTTGTTGATTTACTTCCATTAAAAGGCTGTGCGGTGCGGAAAGCTCATAGAATGTGATCGAGTTACGAGGGGAAGCAATGGTTATCCTGGCTTACGCCAGATGGATTGCTGGTGATGACGCTGAACACAGGCTCGTCACCTACATGCGGTAATGCGATTACTTCGACAAACACTAAGGGGCATAGGCGAATGTCCTACATGATAAACCTTTAGTTTATAAGTTTCCTGGTTACGTAAAATGATGTGGCTAACAAAGTAACAAAGAAACACGGATCGCGTGGAGTTTCAAACTGTTGGGTCAACGTGTGTTGTGCTTGAAATGACCGGTAGAGTTCACTTGGAAAACGGGAACTGTGGATAAAGTGTGTAAGTGATTCCGCTATGATTGTCGTTGACAACTAGTGAGACTGATATGGTCAGTCCATTGCGTACATATAAAATGCCTCATCCCACACACAATGACACTCGGCAGGGTTTACGCAATGCAATTCCGGCGGGCCAAAGGATATCTGCATTTGAGTGGAATGCCAACATGTAGTGACGACGATGACAGTGTGCAGCCAATAATGTCATGTACTTACCGTGTGCTACATGCGAAAGGGTTATCATAGGACAGAAACTACGTGATCTGTCAAACAGTAAAACTGTATGCTCACGAATAGCACGTTTGAAAAGGTCTGACCGTTTCAAACGTCCAGCTAGAAACGAACCATTAGCAGGAGAGCTCAATGTCCCCCATACACGTACTCCTCCAGTTTTAAGGACATGCAGACAAGAACAGATTGAGCAGTGGGAGGGGCTATGTGATGCGATGTTATAGCCATCCTGACGGGTAGTGCGGAGTTCACCTTGGGTCATCATGATGACAGAATTGGTGTATGAACAACACGCAGTCAGGCATCCCAATGCGGTTCGCGAACGCGCACACACAGAGACAGACGTCGTGTAATTCGATCGCGACCCATTGGTTCGCTACTGCATGGGATGGGCCACTTTGTGCTCTCAAGGTGGGCTGACCATATCCGTCTGGCTCAACCTTCACAACAGGGCCGCTTTCGTATTCTCGTTTCCTAACTACAATATGAATTAAGGAAGTTAATGCTGCCTACCATATGTGTATAATTCCCCTATAACTACCACGCAGATAGAGCCTCCAAAAAATTTTCGTCTGTCTCACTTCCAACTTATGAACAAATCGGTTTGTGTACACATACTTGGCACTTCTCGTTTGACCATCCTTATTTTCTAAACTGCCTTGAAATTAGAAATGCCAAGTGATTATTTCGACAACTCTTATTCTTTAAACATGCAGGTTTTTTCTGTAGTTCTTCAAGTTTTACGTTTTAGCGATTTTATGTTGACTGTGACCAACGTTGCTTCCAAATTTAGTTAGCATCAACCAATCAACTTGTATGCCACTTGTCACATCTGCCTATCCCTTAGGATAACCAAACAGTCACAGTAACTCACTTTTACTGGGCGGCTTTGTAATTTGCATTGAACCACCTCTATGTCAGAGATAAACATGTAAGACCCACTGGTAAGTTTGAAGTCACCGTCTAGTTTGTAGCTGATGTGTGAGACACTGTATCAGTTCAGGTAAATGCATGAACCCATTTTCGAGGGCACTGACGTCGGTCAGTTGCTATCTGTTTTCCTTCTCTATTGTGGTGAAGGTTCAGGTGTGTGACGAAAGCACACCGCGGGAATCATTCTATGGGGAACAAAACCGTAAAGTTATTTTATTTGTTCTTTTGACATTATCAGTTCAGGTTGATCATCGCTTGTATTCGATCGCAGTCTTGGCACACAGATAAACTGTCCAATTAGCTTTCTTTTCGGAAAAAAATAAGCAGACGCAATTTTTGCTCTCTTTGGAACTCGTCGGTAGTATATATCCTTATCACAGCCAGGACTAGAACTCCGGCCAAGTCATCACGAGGCAACCGTATTGTTCTCTGTGATATTGGCCAACTTAGTTAACAGGTGTAAAGTAACGTAAGCGTGGAAGGTATATTCACGCTATAGATGGATTACAGCCTAGAACAATTTTACCATTTCCCTAGTTCTAGCAAAAATCCATGTCTAATAGTTTAACCAAGCTTGTAGCGCATTCGTTTTTATTGTTGACCAGTAAATGCAGTGTACCATCTGGCTTCATTATGAGTCCTCTGGGTTCATGACTTCTATACAGGGCCAGATGCTTACGCCAGATCAAAGTTGGCTCATCATTTTTGTGAGTGCAGTTATTCGGCGTACCATCAGCATAGTAATCAGGGGAAAATAGAAGAAGAAACAATGGGACGCTTTTTAGCAAGAAACGATGTTTCCACACATGAATTTGTAGTGCACAATTGTGGCGTCCAAGGATTATCACCATGTAAGACTGAGTGTTTGTGTTCGCATGTGTTGTTGAAACTTACACTGCCTGTGTCGGTTCCCCAGCCATCCGCGCTGTTGGCTCCCACCACCACGTACATGGCAGTATTGTTCGATAAAGAAACTTCCATCTGATAAGGCAGAAATCTCGTCGTTGACAGATTCAAGCAAAAGCTTTGGTCAACTGACTTATTTTACTCCCTATTATTATGGTTTTTTAACACCTGGAATTTTTCTAACACCCAAGCTAACTTTTAACTTGACATTTTTTAAACTCACAAACGAATAAGCAGTGGACTGTAGTGCGGCACGGAAGCCGACAACTTGGATGAAAGAAGGTTGAGGAGAGTGATTTTTAATTATTCTTCCGTAGGTGTTGATTTTCTTCGACCGGTGAAAAATGTAGCTACGTCTTTGGAAGTGTGTTATAACTCCCTAACTAGCTATGTATGGTGACTGGAAAAAGTTCGCTGGCGTTTGTCTTCGAACACTCGATCGAGGATTTGTAAGAGTTGGTATAAGACAAGAAAACTACTGGGGAAAGTTTGTGTGCAGCTATATGAAATTCGCAATAGTAATCACATATACACTTGATTCTCTAGCTTCGAGCTATTTTCTGTAAAGTGCGTGTCAACAAAGTTGCAACGCAGTCAGCATTATTTGCAGCATAGTAATACATACAGTTAAACAATACAAAGTTCATGAGGAACCAATCAATCACTGTACACATCGTGGTTAGAACGAAAGCCTGAGAACTCGCAGGGACCACGTCACTTCAGCTTCAGATGCTCAGCATTCCTTGTCCATACCGGGTTAATTCGTGTTACTTCTTCATGAACATGTTTAAAATCTGAAACGCATTCAGCAATAGACAAATTAATACAACACTGCCTTGTCACTAACATCTGATGAATTGTTTTCACTCTGCTCGACATACTTGTGTTGCATATACCTGGCAGTGAGTTGCTGAATTATTCGTTAATATACATTTGAGAAGATGAGGCACGACTCTACGGCGTAAAATCATCAGCGAATTCTATACTAAGTAGCTAAGCAATTAAAACGCTTTTTTTCGGATATTTTTTTCTGGAGTTTCTTTCTTCTATGACATTTCAGTACACTCCAGTATTGTAGCAGTAATTTTGAATCCCTTTATCAAACCAATAAAAGGGGGACTATTAACGCATGTTACTGCTTTTTGCGGAGTGTAAATAAACTATCGACTACCTCATTTAACTCAAGTGACTTGGTGTGGTCAGCAAATTCCGATAAGTCCACACAACTAATCTGCACCTGTTAAGGAATTTCTATGTTGGCAGCTAACGCACAAGAAACTGTTGACAATCATTCGAAAATCACTAACGGCGAAATCAATACACATCGAAAGAGAGAGGAAATCATGTCACCAAGACATAGTGTCTGTGTAGAAATGAACAGCAATAATTTAACTGGCACCCGACTTCACAGGTCATCGATCGTAGAACCCACTTGCATATTTTAGAATTATTTCGACAAAAACAACGGGCGCAGTACCGTGCTGCCCGAACAGATTCGATGTCAAGCTGTGGCCAACAATATGTCCAATATGACAAGGACGTCATTTCCCATATCAAGATGGCCAAGATGCAAACCACGGAAAATTATTGGGTGAATTGTAGAAAACAAAATATTTTAGATACTAAAACACGAAATAGTGTTGGTAATAAATGAAATCTGCTCCCGAAGAGTATGAGGCTTGGGACAACAAAGTTTTGTTCCCCTGGCTATATTTATCAGCTGGGAAAACAAAGACGCCAGGTTAAAGGACACTGTTTAAACCGAAAGACTGTCAGAACTTCCGGTCTCCTTACAGCAAGTGTATCTGAAGCGGTACTCAGCATTTGTGCGCTCTTGCACCAAAAATGTTAGATGTTAGAAAAGTAGGTAGAGAAGTCAATGCACCATGGTGACACCGTGGCTGATGGGTTTGTGTGAGAGAAGCTTTGGAGTGGTAATCTAGCTTCACAGCCGAATATTATGGTAAAATATTGACTGGATGGTTAGCGGGTGATTCTGTTTGAGTTTGAGGACAGCCACGTTCAACTAGATTATTTTTCCTTCTGCTCTCTCTCTCTCGGTCAATCTTTCGAATAACGAAGGTGTGCATATTTGCCTGCATTTTGGGAAAGAGCTAAGTTGCAACCATCATGGATAATATCTCTGATCGTCACAATTCAGTGCACACTGTTGATACTTGGAATTTTCAATTCACTTTTGGTACAGCAAAGCACGTAATTTGTCACCTTCGTCCCACAGTTAAGTTACAACATGCCCCGTGCTTCGCTAGCTTCAGAAACCTTCCTCTATATGACTTACTCTAGTGACCCAAGCTTACACAACAATCATTTGCAGATCGCAACATGCTAATGTCGGATTCATTAATTGAAATAACGTGACTGCAGCCATTCAGGACTAGCCTGAATACCCCTGATGCTATACGTCCAGCAACTTCTGATCAGGCGCGGACATCGTGGCTTAAACATCGGAATAACATGATGCGATTGATGCAGCACTGTTTGACGTCGTCTAACCAACTGGTTTAGTTACTGTTGTTTACAAGTGTGTCTGTGATTCAAAATTTAACAAATGTATCCAGGGTGTCCGACCTTCTGTTTCTGCTGCGTTAAAAATCATTATGAACTCCCGCTCGTTCATTACCTGTTGTTTTTTGAACAAGTTCGGTTATGAGTGAGCGCACTTTCAGTAACTTTTGATACGAACTCAAAAGAAAATGGTCCTGAAATGTTTCTTCTGGCCTGAAATGTTGGAAGGTCATGAAATATAATCTCATAGGTATCAATGCACAAGGAATTATTTGAGGAACTGATCAAAATGAGTTCTTTTTTCGTAACAAGATGAGAGTTTGCAACGAAAACAGTGTTAGAACGAACCCAGTTGTGATCGCAACTTATCAAGAGTAGTTGGAGCAGGGATACTGAAGAGAAGTGCAAATAGCTGAATCTAAGCTCAGAACATGGCATAATCAAGTATAGATGCAAAACAGACAAATGTTGTGATAAAATGCTTGTTCACCAGAACTAGAAACAGCAGAAGAATCACAACCTTTTGAGCAAATCATTAGATCCGGTTTCGTAAGTGGTTTTGGCAGACCACTCTCACAAGCTGCAACAATTTAGGTTCACGGATAATTGTCGTGAAAATAAGAAATAACCTTAGCAACAGTTAATGTAATAGGTAAAGAACTATAGTGGATAACTTCAGTTGTTTCTTGAGTGGTAGTTTACAGAAACCGTCTACTGTTCATGGTCAAGACAAATTTTCAACTAGACCCCGAACAGACAAATATGTGGACGGTGTCTTCCAGTTCCTCCTTCGTACAGTTTGTGTGCAACAAGTGTGTGTTCTATACTCTCTGGTAGTCACGGCACACACGATACTCAATAATTAAGTTTTTATGATATTACCAGAAACAAACATTCCTTTTCCATATAATTTGGACAGTGTGTCACGGACAGGCCTACAGAGACCAATTGAAACCAAGCGATGTTTCTTGAGATTGAGTGTCGTGGAGCCTACTGCCCAATAACTTGAGCTGCGTTTCACAGGAAGCCTCTGGTGACCGTAACAAGTCGAAAACGTCTACGACTCCACGATTTACAGTTGGTCCGATATTGGGCAAAGTTGTGATTAGAACAGTGGTGTTCAAATGATGCATTTCTTTGACTAACTATCACTTTTAATTGCTGCCTTCGTCGACATATTGGTCTTCAGCTCACCCGATTCCTTTTTAAAGTTGGTTCGCTGTCATGATCTAGCAGGTCGAAAAGACGGTTGCTTGAGTATCAGTTAATCCTACTGAAGACCAAAGCATTTGACTTTTATAGTAATTCTATCAACCCCCTGAATTTCCCATCAATTATTGAAATTACATTCTAGTCACGACATCCAATGTTGTGAACGAAGAACGCGACTGTTAAAACCACTGTTTTCAGCTGTCTCATACCGTGATAAACAGAAGCACCCATTTGTATGTCGTAATCTATAAATGGTGGTCTTGAGGTGAAATTTGTATGCGTAAACCACCGTTTGTTTTCGACTGTTCTTTTGAGCATCCTATAGCTGATCTGACAGTTCACTCGGTAGAACCACTCGTGAATAGTGTACTTCAGCCGCCCCTCTTCTGTGCAGTGGATATGTAAGCAGGACTGCATGAGAAGAATCTTCTTATGGGCAAGTATTACTTACGTGTTTAGTACAAATGGTTAAATTCGCCGGCACCAAAATAGAAAGTTTGGCCTGTACGGAATGTTCATTAACAGACTGAGAGTTTGGGTAAATCTTGAACGCAATCAACTTGAATCATCGGCACTAATGGTTAATCTGTCATTCTGATTGTAAACATCGCTGGAAGATGCACATCGAATGGTTCAGGCGTCCAGGGTATACTGAAAGGGAAAGGACAGAACCGCTGCGCTGAGAATTAAGATTGCACAACCAATCAAAATCTGAGCTGAATGCAAAGTTTTCGATTTGGCAGTCAGCGTCACTAGAACACAACACCAATTAAATAGTCTTTTGCAAACAATCAGATATCAGTTTACCAGCATTTAAGATGAGAATGCTCATTAGCCATTTGGTCAGTTGGATGAGTACAACTTCTTGAAGGATTGGTAAGTGTGATTTCCAGGCAAACTGTTGTAACAGTTAGGAAATTTCGATAACAGTTTATGCTAAAGAGTTCTATTTATTGTCATTCCTTCGTCCTCCTACTCTCTTAGATTATCGTTAACTATGCGGATTCAAATCCGCTTAAGTATCCGTGCTTTCCTCGCCAAACTGTAGAACAAAACTTCTGAATGAAAGTGTGCACGGTTTGAGATCAAGAGCATCCCTTTCTCCGTATATATCATCCCAAAACTGTGGGTCTCGAAACAAAAAACCTGGTCCAAACCCCTTCATGGAAGACCCTACTGAAAAGTAAACTCGAAAGGGACTATCCGAGACCAGGTACACCTATCAAGTCGGCTTAGCAAGCAGACCCAACACAACCCCATAACCACAACCATCCCAACGACAGCAACAGTCAATGCGCATTTCACGTCAACTCGCTCGACCCCACCGTCACAGCGTTTCGGCCACCAAGGTCCACGGGCGATAAAACCCGACTTCTCACAATTCTCAGCGTACACCTCAGCTCCGGAAAGACAACACAAGGCTAGAACCAGCATGCATCGATGAGTGCAAGCAGACAACGTGAAAGTGCGATAGTCCCTCAACGGATTATGCGATCACGGTGGATAGTAAAAGCTGCATCCATGAACGAAGCAGATTTGTGAATTGGCGGAAGACTGACTGAAACCTAACAACTTTCTCGTGGAATGTGCGGCCCGCTTCCATGCTCGATGCACCATTTGTGGACTTTAACGTGAGGTTTTATAGACAGACCACAAAAACAATCAGCTTCGTTTGCCCTGTCTCAGTTTTATGGCCTCCTGAGTGAGCTGTCTCGTCACGCTTCTTGTCAACATGTCTTATTTGATCATGTTATTTGTATATGGGTACCGTGATGACGGCAACTTGCTACGTTACCGTGATCGTGGTGGACAGCTCATTCAAGTCTGTTCTCTGGATTGAAGTGCGTTGCTCTCTGGAAACCTGCAATGTCATAAGAAAATGTTTTGCACAACCCGGTTGAACGGAATATATTGGATTCAGAAAGTACTCGTGGACTGCGATTAAAAAGGTACTGTGGCCTTTTTCAGAGAAATAATTACTGATGTTGCGATTGCTTTCCCATTCTCTAGATGAACCAGATGTAGCTTGAAGATATTACCGGATATGATTGATTTGATGTACGGTTGCCTTCAAAATCACTCGGAGCCAGTACCTTCTTGTCCAGATTGAATAAAGTTAACAAACTTGGCGTTGACTTCTGTAACCTACGGTAATTCATTATGCACAAACTGTTACATGGCGTCTCTCATGTACTGTATTGTACTGTAGTGTTTGCAGGTGTTCATTATTGTTTGTGTATATGAGGTTGCCCGAAAGAAAAAGTTCATTTACCAAGCTGACTCGATTGGCAGTCTGTTTCTGAGTAGCTCCTTTCAGGTAAGCTTTTCAGTAGAAATTCGCGTGAAGTGGTTTGGAATTCGGATTTGGTTTCCGGGTTCACAACTTTGGGACGATGTGTACGTTAGTAGCAATATTATTTCCTGCAGTATGCTGGAAGTGCCATAAGAATTTGGTTTTTTGATAGTAAAACGGCTTGACGAGAAGTTCCGCACCGAATAACGTGCTGAATGCTGGCCAAATTAGGAGCAGTATCCTGGATTTTTTATCCACTGTGTGGCCAATCGAGTGCGCATCGTCCAGCCCCCATTTTGCTCTTCCTGGTCGTCAGTAGTGAAGGGGATGGTTTACCTGATCCTGTCAACCAGCATCGACCGACAGATAACCGTTCTTATCATTTAAACAAATGATTGAGCTGTATCGTTGTATTAAACGAGGATACACACTTGGCGCGCGGCCAACGTGTCAGAATTGTGTGACCCGTTGGGTGTATAGGAAGGTGCCTTACAGAGACATTTCTGTGCAGTGTATCTTATTAAACAGCCTACAGTGTAGCACGGCGCAGTCGCATGATACGTACTACAGCATCTCGGGGACCTAGCCTGCATGAGATCGGTAACACACCGATATGCATGCTGCTGACAAAATGGAGTGCCCGCTACTGAAAAGTGTGATCTAAGTAAATCATGGTATCAAAATTGCTTATAAAAGTGGGGGAAGGTGCTTCAGTTTTTAGTGAATCTGCATTCAGCTGTTTAGACTGGTGAGAACGATTGTTGAATTTGTTGCGCTTCTGCGAATAAGAAAACTCTCAATCGCTTGTTTTCTGTTGGTGTAAAAAGCATTTTGAGATAAGACAAAAGAAAACTTAAGCTGAGAAGCGCAATTAATGACATTTGACTAAGCAAACTTTGACTGTCATAATTTAAGACCAGTTTACATGAGCAAAAATGAGTCTGACGTTGTCATTCCTTAAGAGAGTTACATTTCCACTTATTGGCTAACGGAGATTACAGTTGTACCTAGCCACTCTGTATGTCTGTTTCAAGATTGCACCACGGCATGAATTTGTCAGCTTGGATACACAAATAACTTGACCTCAGATTTGTCCAAAGAACCAAGTCATTTTCTACAAAGTGTTTCATGACACTGTTCAATCAGCGGTATACATATGGCACACCCACGAATGACGTCAAAATCAACGATGAATGTTGACGTCACGTTGACAGCAAATACATGATAACTGGGGTGGAGTGCACACACACAAACAAATGCGTCGTGGTCTAAACGATAGAGATGAAAAGAGTGATCAATATCGTTTGACCCATTAACGGTGAAAGCCAAACGCGTTGCAACCGCGTACACAAAATAGCTTACACGATCAGTGAGTGAATTTTTATGCAACATGAAATAGGGAAAACTTTGATAACTTGGTAGACTCTTATAAAATGGAAACAATGATCCCATACTACTGGCTGACTGACCTGTCATTTTCTAATGATGTTGTTGAGGCATAAATTCAATTTAGTATCAATTTTTTCTAGTTACAACTTAAATTGTGTGAAGCGGAAAACGGCTAGGTTATCTGGTCTAACTACTCATAACTTAATATAGCAAAAATAACCTTGTGCTATTTTAGCCTCTGTAAGGAATTTGCACCAAGTATGGGCCAAGACTATTTGTGGTCTTCGTTATTCTTATCCATTCTAGTCACTTCTTCCTCCGGGCACCCTTGTGGTCGACAAAAGCTAGAGTACAAAATACACTTTGAGCTGCCCCCAGTGTGAACAAAGGAAACAATACGGTTGTTGCAGTAGTAACTGTTGATCGATGACCGGTCTTAGCCAAGCCATCAACACCAGTGTGAATAATATGAGTCCACTAAATGGGCCACCTTATTGATCACACAACTTGTTAACTAGGTGAACAAGCGCGTGTGCGTACGCTCTGGCAGAACCATATTGTGGCTTTGTTTTAGTGCAGTTTTACGTTTAATGGAGGCAGTATGTGATCTGGCGAGGAAAAAATCTCCCTCGCTGAGAAATCAGGAAAACAGTCCGCATGCATTGAAATAAAAACGTGTGTAGTATCTGCTTTCATTATACCAAGTTTCGATTATAAGTACCCTACGTTTATTTTTACGACCATTTTCAATATTGGCTTAAGAGTCATCCAGTCTCAACTACACAACTGTCTGTCCTGCAACGTTGCAATGATCGAAGCCCTAATGAATTACAAAACCTCGCATAATAAAATGACTGACAAAAAGCCCGGTAAGCTCGTTTTGCCGGCCATTACGAACAAATTTGAAAATTGTGCTTTCAAACCCAGAACCTATGATCCGAGCCAGTTAGAACGTCTTCCCGCCCACTAGCCAATACACTGAAAGCTAGAGCCAGCCGTACGGACTGTGACTGTCATCCGCTTGAGACAACGACAGATGAGCAAAAGTCAGCCGACATTGTCGGAAATTATTGGAGTTCTTGCGGCCTGTAAATCAGTGAAATGCGAGCTTATAGTCAGCCACAGGGGCAACACTAGAGACCCCTATTCGTTGCTGATGCAAACATACACACAAACTGCCCAGTCTAAGCCATATGAATCTCGACATACCAGCTCAACAACGCTGATCAGCAAGCCAAACGAATCGGAAACGTCGCAATAAAAAGTCAGCATGTGTGATCGCTCTACCAGGCAGATGTAGAACATCGTAGTTGTAGGTGGACAGAGAGATGCACTGTCTCTGAACCACGGCTGAAGTAGATTTCTCAATGGACTTACTCGAATCGAACGAAGATTGCAGTGTTCAGTGGTCCGTGACGGTCTTGAACTCTGATCCAAACAGATACGTGTGCAATCGTCAAACAGCCCAAAAGGCAACCAGGGCTTCTTTCTTCGTCTGTGAGTGCTCTTGTCTTGCGACAGTGAGCAGAAAAAAAATACAGGTGACCGGGCAGCCCTTCTGTCCCAGCACAGCTCTGATTTCACCTTTAAAAATATTCGTTTCCAGCGGGATATGCCTAAATGTCGAAGACAGTGTCAGCACAGGACGTTCATTAAAAAACTGTATAATGCTGCGCCTAACGTTCTTGTATTCCTATGTTCACTTTCGCGGGCCGAAGGATTGAGCGAGTAATAATAAGTGGTTCTTCGTAGCGAAATTTGGGATAAACCTAGGATGGTACTCAAGGCACCGCATGATGGACCTCAGGTGTCCCTGATCCTTTGTTGACTCAATGACTGCTGGCAGCTTACGCTCATGAAAGTGTGCCGTATCAAACGTTCCTTCGACTGTCCATTGATCAAATGTCCCAAATGGATGGACTGCTTGTGGGAATGACGAAATGTACCATAGCAAGGGTCTGTCCCTGCGACTGGATCAGCAAGTCTGCCTCACCTTGAAACTGGAGGCGGCGATTCGTAACACCGCGGATCTGTGCACTGGTTGGTTTCTTGGCGGCACTCGGAAATACGGAGTCGAACGTATCGTTCGGCATAATAGATTCACTGCTTCCGGTGTCCACAATGACAGTATGTTTCTTCCTGGTAATGAACCCTGACAGTAAGCATAAAAACGGATGGTGCCTCCCCCTAGCCTGCACTGCGTAGATGAGGCTAGTCTCATCGTTGTGAACCATCTGCTCGGCCCTTGAGAAATGACACTTGGGTCTCCGACAAACAGTGTATGCGCGCTATGGTGGGCATGTTGCTAAAGTGAATGACAACGTAGTGCTGTTGTGCGCATCTGATTACACTTCAACCATTCAAATGACTGTACGAGTTCGCTGTCCAATATTTCAGCATAACCTGTACGGGATGTTATTCAATAACAACTTCGCAGGCCAAACGTCTTTTGTGGTCACAAAAATAGAATTCATCGCCGAGTCGGACCCTTTAGGACTCTGTCGCTACCAGCTTCTGTAGTGAAACGGACTCGTCGACCGGGATGATCGTTTTTGAAAATGTACAGCTGATTATCCAGAGGTAGTTGCGGAAAGGTCATCGTGTTGCACGCGTAAATTAAAGGCCTCTGAAAATCTCAATTCCTTACCGTCAGGCGTCCTTCACTGGAGAGTGACGGTACTGATATTACAATTAGACAGCTGCATAACCGCTCCTCGAACCACTCACCATAGTTGCATCTAGCCGCTTCTTTGTTCGACTACACACTAAACTCTCAGCATGGCATTCCTTGTCCCCGAATCAAACAGTTAAAATTGACTGTTTCTGCGGCCTGGAAGTGAACAGGAAGGATATGACTCAACAACAACTGCTTCAGTCTGTCAAACGGAAGCTTCAATGATATCTCCAGGAAGGCCAGAATCCTCATCAAGGAGTACATACTACGCCCATCCGCAGTAAGAAATAGGGTTGACCAATCGTGCTTGTCGCAGTTCCGACTGCTGCACTATGGATCGAAACACTTCAGACACTCTTCAATCCTGGATAGTTTGTCTTGCAGATTCAATCGTTCATTTACGGAATGTTCCATGACGAGGCGCCAATTTGTAGTAATCGAACTCGGGAATAACAACAGGTAACGAACTTACACGATCCCAATGCTGGTCTCGGTAGAAACAGAAGACCGACAGCTGTGGATACAGTTACGAATTATTACCGAATCGTACGTACTTTTACGGATAGTAATACAGCTGGTTAGAAGACGTAAAATATTGCTGAACCAATCTCACTTTTGCAGGCATGTGAATCGCCGGGGCTCTTCAGGTTGGTTGTAAGCGTGCCGTTACGCTTGGTGGTACCGAAACCATAGCGCTTTGTGGTCTGCGAAAGGTCGTTCTGGAAACTAGGATTACCGTATAAGCCTTCTGAGTAAGCCAGTCATTTGTATTCCCGTGAAGCAGTCTGGAACCCGGAATTTGTATCCGGGCTCACAGATGTAGACGATCGGTATACATGGTGAATACTTTGTGATGGTTGTACTAGATGTGAGCCTGTGTGCAAAGATTACAGGGCATGGTTACAAGTGAATGCTAAGCGGTTCGGTCTGTCCAACATATTTACAAGGGTTCATCATTCAAAATATAACTAAGTCTCTGTACTCGGACCCATAACACAGTAAACCTAAGATGTTACGATTATTAGGTAGTCGGAAATTTATCGACCAAATAATAAGCGACTATCATAGTCAGAATTATTTATTATTGGGTACCTGGGATAGAACGGTTGAAAATTATCATTTTGTGGCCACAGGTTGCCGCCATCACAGTTCCGTCAGAGACTTTGTGTCATCCTGTTCGAGAGTGCATCCTTCAGCCTGCGAATTGTAACGGCGCGCAATAAGATGTGGTTGACCAAATCGACGTTGAGGAATGTCAGTGACTTCACCGTATTCGTGTATTAGTTTATCACATTCAGTGCTCCACCATCACAATACTGAATGAAGCAGGAAGGCTTAGTAGGGAAATCATCAGTGTAGCGATGTACGCAAGACATAAATAAGACTTTGGACAAACCAGTAATTCGAGAGATTACCAGTGAACTTCCTTAACTCATTTTTAGGAAGTCTCATACAAGTATTTTAATGAGTTTTCTCGGTTGTATTATCGCTGCTGATTCCTCCTGGTACTCAGCACATTTCTTCATGACTGAATCCATCCGGTTTCTGCTTGAAATCCGATCTCGCAGAGGATCCACATAAGAGTAAACGTTTAGTCACGAGTTCCAACTTCGCTGGATATTTACAGCACAAGGGTTCAGAGGAGCCAACTGAAGACTGAGACAATGGACTGAAAGCTGATCATACCACAGGTTGACCAGAAATGACACAATTAGCCTGGTCATTTAGTCCCATTGTCTGTTCGTCGCACTGTCTCCTGAATTTTTCAGTCATGACCCTTAATGCACTTAACAGCTCCGGATGCTGGATACGAATCAGGGCAAAACTCAGTTCCAATCTATCTGCAAGTGTGCTCACGGAAACATCATTTCTCAATTGCTTCATGAGCATTTCTCGATCAGACATTGAGTGCCCATAAAATCTGTTAATTTTCTCGTGGTAATACGCTGTCTAGCAAGAGAGATGTAAACCTGTTGATTTGGGCAGAACAAGACGGAATGTCGAAAGTTTGCTAGGGTCAAACCGGTTCTGTCCACAACGGATAAATAGCCAACAGAAACTTACAACATACAAACAAACGGGGATTCTATGTGTGAAAATCAAGCGTTAGTCATTGACATATCAGAAAGCGGTAGCGCAGAAAATTGAACTGACTGGTGTAAAAACAAACAAGTTAACTTTCACTGTCAATGAAGATGTTGTGGGTGTGATACTGTTAACATTATAGTCCTCCCAGTTTAAGATGTCTCGATTTCTGTTTCACGTGTCTCGACATCAATTTGAGATGTCCCAAAGAGGTTCTCCGGGTTTCAACTGCGAATGGGGTCGCACGGCTGATATGCGCGTGGGTAGGCTGACAGATACAGGGACTGGTTGACTTTTACAGATCCATCGGGAACTGTGAGTAAGCAAAAGTCAGTGGATCAGGTCCCAGTTGCCAGGCTGGTGCCGATGCCGGCTAACGCCTACACAGTGAACACGGGGAGTGTGGGTGTGTGCTTACATCACAGACCGCGCATGGACAACACAGCTGGCAAACCGATACTTTATCAGTGGGCACACTAGTGCCCCCACTCAAACTCGTGTGGGTTTCCACATTCGTCACCGTCCGACCGGCCGGATAGGTCGGGCAAACCATGTCTCGGGTGCTAGAGCAATTGTCTTGACAGCTGAAGGCACCATGCTTAATAACCGTCGTCCGTGAGGTGTGAACCCGGATACACAATCCAGAGTCCAAACCAAAGGGCTTGCCGGCGAACAGGTCTTCTAGTCGAGTCGGCTTGGCGAGCAGGCCGAACACCCTACCGGGACCACAGCCATCCCAGTCGGAATGAGGGTGGTGGGGGACGCACATTTCAGATTAAGTCGCTCGGACTGTTGGTCACCGGATGCTCAAACAGTAAGCACAGTGGAGCAAAAAGGTAGTCAGTGTGAATTTGCTCTGAAATGGGCCATTTTCTTCCTCCCCGCGTGTCGATCCCAAACCGGTCCACATTTGGCGGAGAGCGAAATAAACGAAAGAAGGCTACGTGTAGGAGCAAATGAGCATTGATGGATTGATGAATAAGTGGTGTTCATTCTTGATCTCGTGAACATCCACTACAGATAGACAGACAGACAACAACGAATGTTCCAATTCAGGCTGGTTTTACACAACAGAAATATTGAAGAGTTATACGTCTCTGGGACGGAGTTTAATGTCAGCTACATGTACGAGACGTGTAGCGTAATTCCCAGAATCCCTTACAGAACAGATCAATAGAGAGAATGATGGGAAAGGGCTGAAACTACTTAGGACTGGTGGCTAGCTCGACTCCTCAGCAGATACCTCTCCCAAACTATTGGTGAAGAGAGGAGGATAGATGATGTGGACTCAGCAGTCGGGTTCCTTTGTGAATTGCTCGGCCAGTTCACTATAACCCACCGACTGACAAATTTTCATATTTGGTAAACCACCTTCAGTCTCCGTCCTTACTTCGACCAGCCATGGTAAGGGAATGCGGTCACCTGTGCCTAGTCTGTCGTCAGTCGTACTGTTATGTTAGCAGTGTGATCAGCAGACTCCTACGCCACACAAATGAGGCGTTTTGTCTCGCCTGAGTCAATCCTAAGTCACCCTAATCCAGAGTGGGCTTGCAATGGTTTGCCAACTACCCCGGGTACTATTTATCCAGGTTTGGACACCGTGATCGACCTATTGCTCTGGGTGTTCCATTTCTGCCTTCAGTGGTCATTAATCAAGATACGTGTTAACCAGACGTACTATCTAAGAGCGTCGTTGAGAGTGGAGACGGAATATTTATTGTAGGGAATGCACAGGTGGTCTTGTGTGATGCTATAAAATGCACTGACAGGCGTAGATCATAAAGAGTTCGGCCACCCCAACTCACAGTATCCATTACCTTCTACGTGCTGCCTATGGTTCATCTGCGGATTACAAAACTGTCGGCGTCGGTAGCTGCTTTCTCTAAAACTCTGTCATCCTAGTCGTGGTCTACCAGTGTGATATTCTTCCAGCGTGATATATTATCAAGCCAATATACACACGGCATTTTTCAAGACATTGCAGGTTTCCAGAGAGCAACGCATCTCAATCCAGAGAACAGTCTTGAATGAGCTGTCCACCACGATCACGGTAACGTAGCAAGTTGCCGTCATCAGGGCACCCATATACAAATAACATGGAAGGAGCTACTCAGAAACAGACTGCCAATCGAGTCAGCTTGGTAAATGAACTTTTTCTTTCGGGCAACCTCATATACACAAACAATAATGAACACCTGCAAACACTACAGTACAATACAGTACATGAGAGACGCCATGTAACAGTTTGTGCATAATGAATTACCGTAGGTTACAGAAGTCAACGCCAAGTTTGTTAACTTTATTCAATCTGGACAAGAAGGTACTGGCTCCGAGTGATTTTGAAGGCAACCGTACATCAAATCAATCATATCCGGTAATATCTTCAAGCTACATCTGGTTCATCTAGAGAATGGGAAAGCAATCGCAACATCAGTAATTATTTCTCTGAAAAAGGCCACAGTACCTTTTTAATCGCAGTCCACGAGTACTTTCTGAATCCAATATATTCCGTTCAACCGGGTTGTGCAAAACATTTTCTTATGACATTGCAGGTTTCCAGAGAGCAACGCACTTCAATCCAGAGAACAGACTTGAATGAGCTGTCCACCACGATCACGGTAACGTAGCAAGTTGCCGTCATCACGGTACCCATATACAAATAACATGATCAAATAAGACATGTTGACAAGAAGCGTGACGAGACAGCTCACTCAGGAGGCCATAAAACTGAGACAGGGCAAACGAAGCTGATTGTTTTTGTGGTCTGTCTATAAAACCTCACGTTAAAGTCCACAAATGGTGCATCGAGCATGGAAGCGGGCCGCACATTCCACGAGAAAGTTGTTAGGTTTCAGTCAGTCTTCCGCCAATTCACAAATCTGCTTCGTTCATGGATGCAGCTTTTACTATCCACCGTGATCGCATAATCCGTTGAGGGACTATCGCACTTTCACGTTGTCTGCTTGCACTCATCGATGCATGCTGGTTCTAGCCTTGTGTTGTCTTTCCGGAGCTGAGGTGTACGCTGAGAATTGTGAGAAGTCGGGTTTTATCGCCCGTGGACCTTGGTGGCCGAAACGCTGTGACGGTGGGGTCGAGCGAGTTGACGTGAAATGCGCATTGACTGTTGCTGTCGTTGGGATGGTTGTGGTTATGGGGTTGTGTTGGGTCTGCTTGCTAAGCGGACTCTGTCAGAAGGTCTGTTCACTAGGCGAGCCCTTTGGTTTGGCTTCTTCATTTTGTATGCTGGTCCACACTTTGTAGACGGTCGATATTACTTATGGCGCTTTAACCCAGCCTTCGACTGTCAAAGCATTCGTCAAACTACTACTCAGACGGCAATCGCTCTAACAACCGAGACTTGGCTTACCCAACCTATCCGGCCGCTTGGGGGACGACGAATATGGAAGCCTATATCAGTTTGAGTGGGTCACCCGTGCTCACTGACAATAGTCCGGGTTACCAAATTTGTTGCCCGTGCGTTATCTCTGTCGTACGCACGCACCCACGCTCCCAGTGTTCATTGTGTACGCGTTAGGCTGCAGCTCCGTCAGCCTGGAAACTGTGTCCAGGCACAATTACCTTGCTTACTCGCAGTTCCCGGTAGATTAGTTTTCTTTCACTCTGTGGGGATCACCCAATCCCTGTGTCTGTCAGCCTACCCGTGCGCATATTAGCCGTGCGACCACGTTCACTAGTGAAACCCAGGGAACCCCTTTGGAACATCTTCAAGTGATATACATACACGCGAAATTGATATCAAGACATCTTGAACTTAAATAGGGATATACACCGGTACTATCGCAAACCAGTTTGCCAACTACCATAGTGCCAAATTCTACCGAAATCTACCTCTGTGCCATATGGCTGGAAGACAAAATTAATTCGTATGGACAGATGTAAGATATCCGCACCAAATTTAGTGCGAATGAAGTTGAACAGCTTGGGCGTCGTGTTTAACATGTTATTGATAAACAGATTGAGAATAACACAACGTTACGAGCAAGCTGTAATACCTTACGTTTCAACCACCTCAGGAGGAAGGCCACCCGAGGTGGTTGAAACACAGAGTGTCACAACTTACTCGTAACGTTGTGTTATTCTCAATCTGTTTATCGTATGGACAGACTTTTCACTCAACGCTGACCATTGTTCGAAACGATCAACTCATGCTGTGTTGAACCTGCCAGGTATATTCAGGTTTATTGGTGAGTTACTCGTAGTCTGTGAACTCAGTAGCGTCGGCTGAGTCGATTTATCGAACGGACCGATACCATGGATACAAAAACCCCGAAACGGATATCAGAAATATGGGATTTTATCTGGTGGTGAAGAAAATACACAAAATAGCAAAATCTGTCAACCAGATGTCCAAGCAAGTGAGCGAAAGCAACCAAACTATCAAAATGTGCATGTCGATAAGAGATTAGTAAGAATGATCAGTGTGGTCTCATAAAACAACTGCATTCAGACAGTAGTGAGATAGGTTGAAATCACTGGATACAAAAAGTTTAGGAAACATGCCATTATAGCTAAAAACAAGATGAAATTCGAAGGCACATGTCCAACTTTCCTAGATAACCATTCCGAAGGACTTACTTTTACGGGGACACAAATGTATAGGGAAGAACGAGATGTGCCTTCTGCAGAAAAATCAAACATCTTCCAACAAATTATTGGCAAACATTTCAGTCATTTCAACATTGTGGCCTGTACACTACGAACCACATCAACGTTTTCAGAAATGTTTATTTTCTACTGGTATCGTGCATCTCGCATTCAGTTTATCGATTGGGGAGAGTGTTGTTTGCAAAGAGCTCTCTTAAGCGAATGGCATTCGACGGTGTTAAACATAGCAGCATACCACGGATAAGCACAAATTACGTGGGATTCCACCCACTTAAAACTTTATTGGATTTGATGTTGGGTGTCGCCTCCTCCATCATTCGCAAACCGACAAAAGAGTGTGCTGTAGCACTCGTTATCCAGTTCTCATCAAAACTTGTAGCCCAAACGTCTAATTTATTGGTTTGGCACCTGGGATTCCGTTTGACGCGGATCGTACGGTTAGACGCCCACCTAGGTTTCTTTTCAGCTAATCCACTTAATTTGATGCTCATTAAGTTGTGACAGCAGATCAACCTACCGTAGACCCTAAGACGTTGGCATCAGCGTAGAGACGTCCTCTCTCCAACTGTGTCACGTTGCGAACATGTGACTTGTTGAAATCGTGAGTGTGATTTTTGGTTCACATAATCACGCGGGTGTTCATGGTCGATTGATAAGGTCACGGAAGGTAACCAATCGCACGTAGTCACGTGAGTTTCTTGTTCAGCTTGAATTTCATTGCGCCGGAAACGTTTACGGCACACTGGAAATGGAGATCTGTGTCTGTCACACAACGATAACTGAAACGAACACAATACCACACTTTTTGAATATTTTTGGATATGCTGAACAATACCGACTTTGTGCAAGACAAAACTCTGCTGTTGGCCTTACGTCAAAGTCACTAGCCAAAAAGTGGACCCAAAGTTGTTTGTCCTCATAATTTGCAAAAATGTTGTCCTCTTATCCAAAGAGAAAGTGTATTTCGCCAGATGCCAACATTTCGACGTAATCTCATCACTTGTTGATGTAAAACCGTTAACTTTTATACAAAATGAACACGGCAACAGTAGATGAACGGACCAAACAAATGGCTTCGATCCTTTCAGCACCAAAATGCAGTCAGTTCTATGGCAAGGAGGTTACTCCAGTCCATTCTGTGTACACAAAACTGGTCAATGTTACCAGACTGTCAGCGCTTCACCAACGTTAGATCCCCAAACACATCCTAGCAACCGGTCACCTAGTCTTCTTGCCCAAATCGCTCAAAATGGTGGTACGCAATCGTAAATTGGAACTGCTAACCAGTTGTAGTCGTTTATCAGCATTAACACAAAGAAAACGTGAGAGTTTTGCAAGCAATCAGTTGTCAGCCAGCCGGCCGGGATTTAAAAAGGGGCAGTGGCTTGGAGCCACTGCAGGATTGAACTGACCCAATACAAATAACTTATCTCAAAACCGTTACCTGCTGTGTTAACCATTTTCAGTCAGTCCACTCTGCTTGTTTGATAGAGATGATCGGGTGCTTCCATGTAGACATGTCTATATGTATATGAAGCGCGCCATTCACGCAGTTCGTCGAAGTCACTTTCATCCTGAGTCTCTCTGCATTGACCTTTGGTTCCCGGTTCCACAAGTAAGAGTTCGCCTCGTATGCTCCACGGCACAGTCCCTATGAGGTTCACCGCCTTTTGCTTACCTGCAATATTTAAAACTGCACAATGACCACGTCGTTCGACTCAGACTGAATATATAGGGTTTCTTGTGATGCGAACAATGGTTGTTCGACCCATGCCAGTGGGTGGACTGATGCGGAGCAGTAGAAAATTTCTACGCACTCGTAAAAGGACGTGGAAATTAGGTTGTTTGTTTAAAATTTTTGAATAGTTTCTTCGCTGTCCGTACCACTAGTTAGGTTCTTATTCCGATAACAGCAACAGCAATTTTCTATGGAAATTCACCAATGACACCACCACTATCTAACTGTAACATGCGGAACACGTAATGTTAATCGGAACATTGTTTGTTTTATAAGATGATGGTAGAACTTAAGGACTGCCGCGTGCCGAGCGTTGGTTTGAAATACTGTTTGTCGTATTTCTCTTTAAACAGATGGAGATTTCGTTAGGCATGGAAAAACGTCAGCTGCTACAGCCTACCCTGTGGGGCTAGGCATCTAACGATTCCTTTGAACAAAGAATAATTTCACCCTACCTCCATGTCATCACCAATAAAACCATCTCAAGGAAAGCACACCCAAAGAAGGAACGTTTTGTTCCGAACGTACCGATAGGTGATATATGAATAATACTGAAATATTGGCTAGTTTGTGTTGACCATAGAAACTATTGCTAAGTCAAAATGTTACCACTGGATTATCTGTTTTATTTTAGCATGTGCTTGCATGCGGATTATGTCTAAGTAAACGCTGGAACGTAGTTCGCTAGAATTGATACGGCAACAAACCATGGATCAGCATAAATTAAGCATGTGGTATACGCTCATATAATTATCTGGATCAAACAAATAAGATGATCTCATCATCGACCCAAACCTGTAAATCGACTGAAAAGCCATCCCAACAACCATAGTTACGTAGATTAGGCGGGTGCACTCCAGACCAGAGATTGCTGGCAATAACCAACGTCTGCCGTTGCCTGGAAATCACCCGTTCCTCATTTTCAGAAGCCTGGGTGTCTGTGGCCTTCTACTTTTCATGTTCTTTAGCTTTGCTTGTGTACTGTACGATGAATACTCTGCCTGGTTTATTCCAGTACAATCTTGCACTTTGCTTTCGTCCACATCAAGTCTGGAGTGCAGAAACATGTATTGCTATAATGGAACGCTTCTTGCGCCACATTACCACTATTTTCTTCCCCTTGTAGATTTTACCACTGGCCTCCCTCTGTTTACTTTCCGTGAGATAAGGGTTTCCTTTCCCTGCTAAACACTTAACTGGCTAACCAGCATCGGCCGGCTGGATCTCTCTCACACGTCTACTGGTTTTTTCCTTCGGGTTTACATTGGATAAATGGTGTGCGGGTAGAACCGCAAGTGATGCGGTGCAAGCCAAATTCGATGATGGTTGTGCGCAGGCGTCCTTTGACTTCGGTCACTGTGATAGGCTAACCCGAATCGGATGCCACCAACCATATACAGCTGACAACACATCCTGACGTTCGATGACGCCATTGTATCTGGCAATTAGTTGATGAACGAGAATTGTTGACCGGTTAAATGTACAATAAGATGATTTGAAGCCTGCAAACCACTACTTTGACACATAATTGACCTAGTGTAGTGAGGACAGAAGGTCGCACTATACTACTCACATCACCACTATTCAATAGGGAGGCGACAGCATGGATCGAAATGGCCGCGGGAAAAAATACGGGAGAGATACGGGAAGGATGATTGGTGGGCAGCATCACATGGAATGTCTTTTGCCACATGAGAGAACTGAGACTTGGTGTCCAAAGTGACCGGAACATCCTCAGATCAGTGCTGCGTGCAAATGAGCGTTTTTGTTCGTAGTCGGGTTGAGACGCATAACTCGTGTATTGGTTTCCCCAAATAAACAACCTTTGTGCCATTCGCCTCCTCGGTTCACAACACTAGGTGCATCTACGGAATTCTTAGTTGTCAAGTCTGCTGGAATGACGGTGGACTATCAAGAATGTGGAACCTAGTTTGCTGTTTGTGTTTCACTCATATACACCGTGTATAGTCTTCTCATGTGATCTTCCCTTTTACAGATAGAATATTCCTCAACTGCTGGTCTCGCAACAGACGGACTCGAATCTCCGACAGTGCAACTGCTGTGTATGTTTGTACAGTCTTGAGAAGCTCTTCGAGTCATGGTAAAACAGATGTGTTTGTAGTAAATTGGACGACCAAACTGTAATACTCTGAAGTCTTCAAGTGGAAGTCTATAGCAAATGACTTATCAGACTAAATATAGAGGAATATATGTTGAAGAACAGTAAGGTAAGAAACTGTGTGCTGCGGTGATACAACTTCGTACTCAAACAGTGGTTCTACAGTTTTAATTCGCAAATGAATTTTTCTGTACGTTGTTACATAAAGCGTATGACAGCTATTTGGAGTCAGTGGATGCAACCTTTTAGCTAATCTTGGTAAAGCCGAAAAACGGAGCGTAAGAAGTTGTTAACTGAAGTTTAACTTTTAATCTCCATTTTGTGCAAATAGATGTGTTTTAGATCGCCAACTAGCTTTGACTACAGCCAAAAGGGTTCAGAAGTTCAGTGAGGTTCCGAGTTGGTTGAGCTCTCAAATGAGCGCTCCAGTTTTGATCACTTTTTCATCTAGACTGATCAAGCAGAAGTATGGTGGCAGTCCAGTTCATAGCAGGTCACGGCTCCGAGTCAGCCACTAGGAATGGATTAGTTACAAGCAATCATGTGTACAGCTTGCTACAGTGAAAAGAGAACTATGCCTTGGGATCAAGTGCAGAACAGGTGCAGAACAGGAAGGAGGTGCTCAGCCTGCTCCAATTTTTGACAGTACCGACTGTGACCAAAGCTTTCTAATCAAAATTGGCCTCAGTCAACGCAGGAGGCATGTGCACTCCGTCGAACGCAACTGCAAGAAACTCAGGTGTATGAAAGCCGCCGGGTCAATTCGGTCTTGGCAAGAATCGGCTTCTCTTCTCAAAAGTGCCTACGTCGTGCTTCACTCAATGCGAACTTATCACCGGCTGCTGCTACATTCCCATGGCCGTACTCTGGAGAACACTTGGACGTATTTAAATGCACTGAATTGGCATCACCAAAATTTGGCATCAGTGCTTGCCGTCTCTTTGAATGAAGTTGTGTAAATCACTCTTTAAATTAAATGATAACCAAGAGTTTCGTATCAAAAGCCTTGAGCTCTACCCGCTTTGAATATCGAAGACTTCGCATGAAACTTCCGCACCTTTTTCTCTCTGAAAGGTTGACGGTGAATCTCTTTATTCTTGCAGACCCCAGTAGACACTGGGGTCAAAACAAAAAGTTGTTTACCGTTGGACAGCAAATTTTTATAATGTCTGTTGATACACGTTCTTGAACCGACACTCCATAAACTTTCTTGCCCCTTCTCGGGGTCATCAGATAGAGAGAGTCCTTAATGAGTATCGAACCGGCAACCTATCGAGTTACGGGCCGGAGTTTGTCAGACAAATTTGTTCATGGCACAATTTGGTGGCCCACTGAAACGACCTATCTTCAGCTTAAGTCAAAACCCTCTCTAGGGTACGGCTGCAGGCGTTGTTAAAGTTTTATTTGTTTAGAAGGAGTATCAAGTGAACGAAAATACCTTAGTTTTTTCTCGCTTCATATTGCTCGTACCATGACACTGTGTTCAAGGAGGACGGTTCTACACTAACTTTTTGATAACTATCTTTCAGAAAAGCGGACTCCTAAGTAAGATCAGAAGAAAAATTGTACCAAACCGGGGAGCTTGATCAATCAGCCGCGCACCTGCATACCATTCATTGAATCGCTAATTTTCAAGTTGACCATCACTCACATATGATCGCAGCCTTTGCATTCAGATAGACTTTACAACCAGCTTCTTTCGAAAAGAAGCACCAGACTCGAGTTTCGCTCACATTAAAGCTGGTCAGTAGTGCATATCCTTGCCACGGCCGGGATTTGAACTCGGGCCATTCCAATCATGAGGCAACCGTGTTGACCACTGCGCCATTGACCTCTTTTCGAAAGAGGCTGGCTGGGGAGTCTATCTAAATGCGAACGCTGCGATCAAATGTGAGTGATGGTCAACTTGAAAATAAACCAAATCCACGACTACTCATCAGGACTCACTAATTATCCTGATGCCACCGGTCCAACAATAATCAGAAGTTAGATAATCTGTACCTGAGTCACTCAGAGACCAGTGCAGTGTCACATCCGCCAATCAAGTGGTTTACTTATCACCAACTATGACAGCGTTTGTAGTTTCAAATAAACTGAATTTGTCGATAGCTCACGATCTCTTACTCCTGTCGCTTCGAAACTAGTCGTGGGTTCGAGCTAGTTCATTAATTACCGTTAGTATAGCAAGTTATAGCGCTCCGAATTGGTGTTGCATCACAGAACAACCCAGCCGAGACTGAAGAATGGGTGGAGAGTACTGAACTACAGTGCACCATCCGGACGAACGGCAAACAGAAACAGTCAGCTCCTCGAATGTGTTAGGTTCAGTCATGAGGGAAGTTCGTAGCACACAGGCATGTTTTTAGTGCTTCATTACTAGAATAAGTGCAAAAGATTTACATGAGTTAATTGGGAAGTGGTAGATAGTATAACACTAGAGCAAGAGATGTTAATCACCAGTGTTTGTTCAGGTCGATTGATGGAACCTAGTTACATAGCATCGATTGTGTAGGCCGTACTGGGTTTGCGAGAAAATCAGTCAGTCTTATTTTCCGCTACTGATGTGCGTGACATACACTTATTGCTTAGGAGTACTACGTTTCCGGAGATAACATCTAAACCTACAGTCGATAAGCTGAAGGCACTGCTGTTGGACCACACACCGATCTTGACAAAGATACTGACACTCGATCACTCTGTGTCACTGGATCCGACAGATGTAACAGTATTTGGCATCGCACATCTTCAGAGGTTAACTATGCAGTTCTCTTTAAATACCTATGAGATGGCAGTCCGTCCTACAATTAGGGAGGTTCCACTCAGGACCACAATTCTTCAAAGGGTTACAAACTTACGGTCTAGCATACTCACCACGTGAAGCAGAAACAATATTTGTGCTACATTAAACGCAGTCGTGAGGCAGTCTGTTAATGACAAGTGACTAATGATCCTACATGCGGTATGACAAAATAAAGATAAAACCCTTTGTGATGTATGTTGTAACCCTTGACTCGGTACGCTGGTTCGTCCACGGTATAATAAGACGATTGATAGGAAATCGGGTTCTGCTCCTTGATGTAATTAACACGGCAATCTTGGTCCCGAAAATACGCGGCGGTCCCCGTTAATTGCGCCAAAGACAAACCAAAGGACGGGTGCTAAAAGCAACTTTGTTCGGCCCCGAAATGTGTGCAACAAGGAGAAAAATTGCATGGTATTTATAGGATGCATAGTGGCCTACCAACACTCTCGAATCAGAAAACCAAAGGACAGACGTCAAAAAAACAGTTAAGGTCACTAAACCACCAATGAGCGTAGCGGAGGTCACCTCTCGAATGTTCACGACATTTCCGCTTATTACGATTGGATAGGATCGTCTTCTCGAGGAAGGAAGCGATTTTGGACGGACAAAATGGGTTCCTCTAACAATGTGTCAACATAGGAACTGCAATTTAGTTTGGCATTCATCCTAGTTAGCTAATTCACTCCGTAGCTACTAACGTATCCGCAGACCATAAGTGATAAGTTGTCAGTGGTTTCATAACCAAAGTAATGACGACGGGGTTAAATGAAATTATTGATCATTACAGGAAAAGGGTACACGGTTCAGGATTGGCAACAATAAATAAAATTGGATTTATGTACAATGGTGGTGACAGTAGTGTTACGACCCCCTGAGAGAGGAAGGCAAGAACGGACAGGGAGACCGCGAGCAGTACCTCGATCACGAATGAAACCAAACGATACGAATAATCGGAACGCAAGTACTCGGACCCAACTCTCGCAACTTAGAACCCCCCAACAAGAAAAGAAAAAGACGGCCTTCAAACGAGCTTTATTTGCTGCTCAGCCCGAAGGCAAAACAGTGGCTCAAAACGGCTCTCTATTTATAGGTTTTCGGTGGCCTTGGCCCTAGGACACTGAACGGGCCAATCAGAAGCAAGCGCGCGAACTCGAACCTTCCAGAATGATGGCGGGCATTCGGGTTATCAAAATAGAAGCATCTATTTCCCTTGGGAAATATAGGGAGTTTTTGGGAAAAAGTGCTTTTTCCCAACAAGTAGGCAGACAGAACCTATGGAAGGTTCACGCATAGTATCACATATTACCCGTGAAGATGGAAGTAATGATAACAAGACACCAGATGTGGAAGATATATGTATCGGGAATGTTGAAGGGGCACGGTCGTGTTGACGTGTGCAATTGTGACGACATGGTGTACATTATACTATCACGTTTACTGCATTGAAGTGTTGCTGGGGCAATCGTGCCTGTGAGGCTGGTCACGAAAGTGTGTCGGCTGTTCCAGGCGTGTCGATTAACGCACATGATCACAAGGTTAATTAGTGGAATTGTGTGGGTCCTCAACCTGTTATCTTGACGTGGTGGTCAGGTTTGTCTGCAGTATTATTTTGGTGGCTTATCCTGACTAGGACTTCGTCCTTTCTAGACCCAGCCATGCCGGATAGGCCAACGGGAACAGCTGGGCAAAAACGTACGATCTGTACATAGATCTGCCCATGGTTTGACAGTTACGGGCTCGTGTGATGAACATTAGCACTGCTTTCGGATATCTTGACAGACGTGTCCGGATGAAACACAGCCCGAAATTGAACACTGCACTGATTGTCTATCACTCAATCGAGCTGTCCACGCTGTTGTACGACAGTGAGACGTGAATATTGTATCAGCGGGATGTGCGCAATCGGAGTCGTTTGCATTCGCAATGTCTAAGACGCACCTTGAGTATTCGGTTGTCGGACATGTTTTCAAACACTGAGCCGGTTCGTCGAGTGGACGCGGGTGGGACTGAAGTCATATTGATGCTCGATCAGCTTCGTTGACTGGAACACGTCCGTAGAACGGACGGAAACCGGATTTCGAAACAGTTGTTGTACGGAGACGTGAGAGCAGATGTGCGGAATCCTGGTGACCAGAATCTGGTCTAGCAGAATGTTACCCAAGTATGTCTTGGGATGACTTCAACATGAACCGGACGGTTTGGAAGAATATGATCCGGACGGATTTCCGGAGTTTCAACGAGCTGCAACAGAGAGGCTGTGATTCGAACCGTGCGGTATGCAAAAGAACCGTAGGTGTCAGCAGTGGTGCGGACTTGACCATATGACGTCGCGATGAGTGTGGCCGCGATTGCGCTGACCGCCTTGGACTATCAGGTCGTCAGCGTACTCCTAGTACACCGTCAAGGAGAGGACAGCGAATACGTTAGGCTCAAGCAGGTTGTGTCAATCAGATCTCCTTTTTCGCTCATGTCCAACAACGACCACCGCCACCCGGTAAACCACCCGCTCACCTCTCCGAATCCCCGAGCAACGATGGCTTTCTACCCATTGTTTTCCCCAGCTCTATTGGTGCGTCGTGTGGCGAATGTTTTTCCCGATAGTCAGTCCAGTATTAAACTGCTGTGTTTCCTTCCTACCCCTTCTGAACTGCAATAATACTTACTCCTTTGCTGAACCACTTCTTACCGTGTTTTCACTACTTTGCCTCCCAGATCAGATCTCATCGCTGGAGTCGCTCCGCTTATTTTTCGAGAGTTGAGGATTTCACTTTCATACTAGCCTACCAACTAACCAACCAGACTTGGCCAGCTGGACACACGATCACGCGCCTTCGTGATCTTAATCGTTCAGGTCCACGATGGATACGTGGCGTACGAGTGGAACCAGAGATTATGAACAGCATGATATCTGTGGTAAGATAACCAGTGTTAACATACGTTGAACACCATCGAAAGTTGATCCAAACAACTGTCGCATTTTGGTATTCATATGTTCGCCGAGCTTGGCATTTAGGTTGCAAACGTTTCATCACCAGGCGAGGTGACATCATCAGTGCGTAAGTGTGTCAGCGTATATTTTGAATGTGAAGATTGATCGATGCCTGCTCTTATATAGGACAGTGCGTTGACCTACTAGCCTGGATTCTGGTTGGTCGCTTTCTGTCGTGTTTGGCCTCTGGTCCGAACCACCATTGGTTGATTTTGTCTTATCAGTTCAAGTTGCTCTGTTTGGGTTTACCGGTATTTGGGCTCTATTGCGTTTACGTCTCCTTAAATCCTTGATTCGCATTGGTTCGTAGATTTTGTCTAGCTCGATGTGTTTGTTTACTGAACCGGTTGATGAGTACCAAGCTTCGAGAAATTCTCTTGCGTGTCCAGTTTCATCCTCGTGGACGGAGATCAGGGAAAATTGATGGCCAGTTCGTGTTCAGGTATTCGTGTTGATAATTTCCGTCCGGTTTGGCCAACGTAGTGTTGTCTGTAGTCGTTGCATTGGATTTTGTAAATGACATTTCTTCTGTCAGCGGGTTTGGATTGTTCTTTTGGTTTTGA
Organism: Paragonimus westermani; assembly: GCA_008508345.1. Classification (NCBI taxonomy): domain Eukaryota; kingdom Metazoa; phylum Platyhelminthes; class Trematoda; order Plagiorchiida; family Troglotrematidae; genus Paragonimus; species Paragonimus westermani. The sequence continues at coordinate 43,920 of QNGE01002161.1, forward strand.
TAGTATCTTTCGTAATGTTGCTGTTGGCTTGTGTGCTAGCGTGATACCATGTGTTCTCAGTA